>LUKR01002155.1:0-10362 GCA_019395275.1 Puccinia brachypodii
TACATAGTACATGTTTAACACCATGGACCACGGTGACCTCGGAGCTAGCTCTGCCGGTAACCTACAAGGAAATATACGCGTTTTCTGTCTGTGAACTCGAATAATGCAGATTACTCAACTTCAAGTAGGGGGTTTCCGGGGTCCTCTGAATTGTCAATTGTGTATTTCAGTATTCAAAGCTTGGATGTTTCTCATAGGCTGAGTGGAAATTCCCCGCCGAGTGACGAGTCGAGCAGTCGAGCAGTCGGAACCCCAGCGGTTAAGAGTGGTGACGTCATGGGTGAGCTATCCGGTTCACTTCGATCCGGCCACCCGAGTCCGTTGCACCACTCTTGGGTCTCGACAGCCTGGACAAGATTCCCTTGAGCATTCAACACCAAGCTATCAGTCCATATCAGAGGTGGATACCAGTGAAACTGTTTCCTTATTAGCTCCAAATGGCAAACCATGGGAAGTCTAATGACTATTATATCGGCGTGGACGTAGGGACCGGCTCAGCTCGAGCAGCGCTGGTGGCTTGTGACGGCGAAATCGTAGCCGAATCAACTTACACAACGACAACCTACAGGGATGATCATAACCACGACATCTTTGAGCAATCAACAACTGAAAGTGAGTGCCGTACCAGTTCGACGTCATCGTCGGAATATCCACTAAAAGCTTTCATTCCTTGTTGACCAATTGTGGTTTTTATGTTGGTATTTAGTATGGAATTCGATCGCCAAGGCATGCAGGGATTGCTTGCGAGACGGCAAGATCGCTCCAGAGCAAGTCAAAGGGA
This sequence comes from Puccinia brachypodii, assembly GCA_019395275.1. Classification (NCBI taxonomy): domain Eukaryota; kingdom Fungi; phylum Basidiomycota; class Pucciniomycetes; order Pucciniales; family Pucciniaceae; genus Puccinia; species Puccinia brachypodii. The sequence goes on from LUKR01002155.1 coordinate 782, forward strand.
TTGGATTCGATGCGACGTGCTCATTAGCGGTTTCAACTTTCGAGGGAGAACCGATGTCGATCACTCAGGACGAATGGGGATCCGGCGAGTCCAAGAGGAACATCATCCTATGGGCTGACCATCGTGCACGCGAAGAAGCCAACCTAATCAATTCAAGCGGAAGTCCGGTCTTACAATACGTCGGTGGAACGATGAGCTTAGAGATGGAAATTCCGAAAGTGCTTTGGTTGAAAAGACATATGCCCGAGCAACTCTTCAAGCAATCCATGTTCTTCGACTTGCCCGACTTTTTGACTTATCGAGCGACTGGTAACCTAGCCCGATCGAACTGCTCCTTAGCTTGTACGTTCATTTATAAGGCTTTCTTGGTCTGCTACTCCTATCTTCTGATTCACCTTATTGAAGACCGTGATTTCTCGTTTAATTTTAATCCAGGTAAGTGCTCATACGTTCCTCCCGAGGTCGAAGGTCACAAAGGTTGGAACGACGATTTCTTTAAGAAAATCGGATTGCCCGAATTCGTGGGTTCTGATATCTCATGCAAATCAACCTCCTTGTCAAGTCAGCTGAGATTTTGAACTGATCATAGCCATCGGTTTCTATTTTTTTCACATTCTTTAGGTTGAATCCGATTTCAAACAAGTTGGTGGCTCCCCTGGTAAGTTAGGATTAATTCTAACCGCCGGACAACCTGTTGGTTCGGGTTTGACGGAGAAAGCAGCTAGCGAGCTTGGCTTATTACCGAACACGCCAGTTGGATCGGGTGTGATTGATGCATATGCTGGTTGGATCGGCGTTGTGGCTGCTAAGATGGAAGGTGAAAAAGATAGCGATCTCGGGACGAGTCAACACCGACTCTGTGTGAGCGCTGGAACTAGTAGCTGCCACATCGTCCAGAGTCCAAATCCCGTTTTCGTTCCCGGGGTTTGGGGTCCTTACTTGCACGCTATTTTCCCTGGATGTAAGTGAATATTTGTTCGACTGAGGTAGATCATTGGTCATTTATCTTGGCAACTTCCTATTGGCACGGCAGATTGGATGAACGAGGGCGGACAATCTTCGACTGGACAGTTGTTAGACTTCATCATTGATGTACGTCCATTATAAATTGCTTGGACTAAACTTTTTGGCCTCCCTCAAACCCCAACTCGTCATTTGTTCTTCTGCTGATTGCCAATTTTTTGAACTCGCCAGACCCATCCGGCTGTTGAAAAAGTGAAGGCGTTGGCGAAAGCCAAAGGCGTCAATCATTTTGTTTTTTTAAATGATACTTTGAAGCAAGCCCAACAAGACAAAAAAGCGCCTTTCTTGACCTATCTCACCAAAGATTATTACTTGTACGAATAAGACAGTTCTAGGCGAGCCAAACGATGCAAATTTGACAAATGAAAGTGTGCCTCTTATTTTCAGATATCCGGATCTACACGGCAATCGATCTCCCTTGGCTGACAACGCTATGAAGGGCATGCTTATCGGCATGTCACTCGACCGGGGGGTGATGGATCTGGCTCTACGATACTTCATTACCTGCGAGGCGATTGCTTTACAGACCCGCCAAATCGTGGACAAGATGAACGACAAAGGACACAAGATCACTGCGATCTTCATGTCGGGAGGGTTGGTCAAGAATGCCATCTTGATGCAATTGATAGGTAAGCTTTTGTGTGGATTATTTCATTGATCATGTCTTACCAAGTGTAATAGTCTAATCACGGACTGTGTCTTCTTACCGATGTCGATAACGATCAGCGAATATTTGTAATGTGCCCATTCAACTGCCGGCTTCCCATTCGGCTTCGGTTGTCTTGGGTTCAGCCATGCTGGGAAAAGCCGCTTATGTGTCAACTCAACTATCGCAATCCCAAGTGATTTCACAGCAAGACATCGCTGAGAATAGAGCGCATCAAATGAAGGATAAGTTGTGGGAAATCATGGTAAGCAAACAGCCTCCACCCCCCGACTTCACTTCGCCGGGGATCGTTATGTGCCTGAAAAATCGCAACTGACGCATTGGTATTTTTTGGGGGGGTTTAGGTTGGAATGTCCAGACCAGGTACAACGATTAAACCAGACTTGAATGAGAAAGAAAAGAAATTGCTGGACGTTAAGTATAAGATATTCAATGAATGCATCGATTTACAACGCAAATGGAGGAAAGACGTTGAAGATGCTTTGAATTAATCGATTACACAACAAATTCATGCTTGCACTTTCTTGATTTTTTTTTTTTTTTTGTTATAACATTCATTGGACACTCCAGCACCCATTGTTTGAATATTACAACCAATAATTTTTTTTTGGACTTGTTTCTGTCTTGGCAGCTGTAGACAAAAAAATAAACTGATACACGAATCGAGAACAACTGACTTTGGTAGACTCCCTCTTGCCAAGGGGCGGGAATTTGCACACATCTGTAGAGTGAGAAAAAAAAAACTGACTTCACCGCGTCCCTCCATTTCCGGTCGCGTGGAAGGAGGTCCCTGAAATATTCTTGCGCAAACAGTTGCAATGATTAAGATGAAAAGAAATTATGCGTGATATTCTTGAGGAAAAAGAAGATGTTTATGAAGCTGTTGTTGCCTTTGACGGGCGCAGTCAAGTGATCCATCACTTCCACAAGGTTGACCATAGCTCACTGGAGTGACAAATCGCAACATCCATTCCTGGTGGAGGCAAAGTTAGAATAGGAGAAACCCACCGCCTGCCGCAGCAGAGAATAAGTGTCAGAATTCATCAATTAAGTGAGGGGTGGTCAACTTGGTGGTAGTGATAGACATCTGCGGGGATTGGGAAGGTATTTACTTCTTACTTATCTGTGCAAAAAAGCTTGTCTTGCTATAGAATAGAAGAAAAAAAAACATCATTTCTTTTTAATTTGGATGCTCAAAATATTCGCCATTTTCTTGATACAAGGAAGTGGTCTTCTGGGAACCAGGCCAGCTAGTGGCGTCCTCTTGGTGTTGATGAAGTGAGTGCCACTTGCATGGTACCTTCGATTTTGGGTTGGGATGGAAGCTTGGCCGATCGGATCCTATAGAAGAATGATTAGAGTCGCAAGCGATCAAGATATCCTTTTTTGTTACCTCTTTCTCTTGAAACAAAGCGCGAGTGACTGAGGTTTGCTTTTGTCTGAGAGCCCATAGCCGAGATGTGAATAGAATAGAGATGGACCATTGAAGTAGGGTTGTTGAATCAAGAATTCCCTTATGGGACGGAGCTGGGACTTCAATACTGTCTAGTGCGCCGAATAAATGACAGCAAAATAGACAAAACACTTCCTGGACAGCTGGAGCCTGGAAGGTTACCAAACATGAGCAGAATTGAGGATTGTGATCCATGATCGTCATCGCCTCGGAAAACGGCGGCCAGACTTCAATAGTAGTCTACAGGACAGCAGAAAACAAGAAAAGAAATACCATCCGGGGATAATGATGGTCGAATGGAATATCAAAGCCGGATCAAGATTGTTGGTTTTTATCTGTTGAGGAAATAGGGATAGGACCGCGACGTGTCTTCATGTGTTGCTTCGAGTTCCTCGCCCTACGTTCAGCTCTTCGAGTATTCTTGATACTTGTCGGTTCAAAAAGTAAAAGAAGAAGTCAACACTCGGAGTCCAAGTCATCTCATTAACCAATTTCATTCCAGGGCCGGTTCAGGTCAACAAGTTCATGCCGAAGGGGTTGCTTTCTCCCGGCCTTTCGACGATGCAGAGAAGCCAACGACTACCACGAGTTAATGATCTTCGTCCCCTCATCAAGCAGCGACGAGACTTCCATAGTCACCAGAACAGCAGAAACCCAAGATAAAACACTACCCGAATTAAGAAGCTCCTCAAGCTGCAGGAAGAAATCTTGCCAAATCAACCTATTTCAACTGACTTGGCTAGACGAGGCTGGGCGTCGGATGTGGGTTGGTGAGATTATGAATAAAGAGCTGGTACGACGCGTAAAGAACAGCTGAATTGATCGGAGCGGCCGTGAGAAGAGCCATAGTGCAAACCAATACCTGGAATGGAGAGCGGGCTTGGTCAGACTCCGAATGAGGTTCTTTGAAGCTACTGAGAAGGCGTTGCATGGGCGAAAGCTGATGGATAGCTCCTATGTAGTGACCGCGGTTGTCGCGAATCCCCAGATAATATCAGACAATTAGATCAGATTGGAGGAGCTCGGTGGTCAGAAGAGATAGTTATGAAGGGATCGTCAAGGGTTAATGCCAGAGTCGAGCTCAAAGATAATATGATGGGGAGTGAAGTGAAGAGATGGGGATGGGGATTGAGGGATGAGGTGGGCGGTAAGACTGGAGGCAGGATGAGGTACAACTTACAGGGCCCTGTTATATATCCACCAGGCTCTGGAGAGCAGCAGTGATCCTATGGTGGGGGGTGTCTCAGCACTGTACCTGAGTGGGCTCAGCATTCAAGAAACTGCTGCAAAGTTGCGGTGCGTTATTCCGACGTTTGGCTCAGCTTTGCTTATTTCCCTAGACAGCAGACCCCCCCAAGTGCACAAGATTTGAAGAGTCTGACCTGGCCCCTAGCACTGGTGGACACGGCCAACAAGTCATGGGGCCGTCTATGTGTTGTTTTTTGGGGAGGACTCCACAGAAACGGGAATGGAGTGTTTGATGCGACAAGAGGACCTGAGGGGATCCATTTGGCTAGAAATACATTGGCTGTAGGCCAGCTACATTCCAGACAGAATTCCTGATTGAGTGTCTCCCCCTTTCTTGTAGAAATTGATAAAGAGAAAACCAATCTTTGTAAAAAAAAACATTATGATCTTTGTTTTCTTTTTGCTGGGTTGTCTTACCATGTGATTGGCCATGCGGATGATACGCTAGTACAGCTGGGAGATTCTAGGTAAGCCTGTTTTGGACTGAGGGTCTTTGTTTGTGTGAGAGCAAGGGTCTTACTCCGGAACAAGAGGGATCTGTATGCGCAGTCTTGCCTTTCTCGTCGAAGTGAGAAGTGGTGATGGAATAATTTTCCAGCCTGCCAGAACCGGCCAGGCTGAGTGGGATGTTCTCTACTGACACGCCCCCCCAGTCCCGGCGGAAGTCGTTCAAGGCATTCACCAAGCAGCTCGTCCACCCCATCCAGCGCATACAAGCCCAGGAACAGCACCCCCTCCAGAAACACCAGCCCATGACACAGCACCCCCACCCGGAACAGCAGCCGCCGACTGCCGAACTGCCCCCCTCCGCCAGCCTCATCCTCGGCCAGACCACCAAAATCAACCCCCGACTGCCACGCCCGAGCTCATCGACGATCACCCTCAGCGCCGTCCCATACAGCTACGCCTACGGGGCTGCCGGTTCGCCACCCCAACTGGCCAACAAGAAACCCACCGCAGAAAACGCCGAGCCTCTCAGCCCACCCAGCAGGAGCTCCCGGGGGAAACAGACACGCCAGCACCCAGACGACAGCATGTCAGTCGCAAGCGCCTCCTCGGATAAGAACACCGGTGCTGAACCTGCCCAGATACGCTATGCTCGGCTCAACCAGCGTCTCCAGAACACTGGATCTGCAAACGCGCCCGTGCCGCCGCCGAAGGTCATCCTGCCCAAACCCAGCTCGGCTAACCTCCCGAACGATACCTCGGTCAACATCGCTTCGGCTTTCGAACGCGCTCAAATGGCCTCACGCTTGAAAAATAGTACTAATATTCAGACTGCCAACAATCCTGAACGTTTGAATCATCATCATCATCATACCTTGACAACCGAAAGCTCAAATCAAGACCAACAATATACCAACAATAATCAAGATTCCCAATATACCAACAATGAATTGACCGAAGCTCAAAACAAGAAGCGCAAGAAGAGCAGGAGATCCAACATCGATCCGAGTTACAAGTACCGACCGGGAGACTCAGCCAGTAGTGATAGCGAGGCTGGGGAAGGAATAGCCGACAAGCGAGCCCGAAGAGAGAAGAAGGCTCGTCTCGAACAAGAACAAGAACAGCAACAGCAACAATCTGCTGGTAATTCAAAGAAACGGACAGTCTCGAAACGTAGAAGAACTACTTCTCGTCGAAGATCTATCGGTTCAGATGACCTCACTGATAGTAATGAAGATACTGGACCAGGGATCGCTGCCACTCGTACTCGTAGAATACCAAAGGAGAATCAACAAGACAGTAAGTCTCGTCGCCTTGACAATGGCTACTCAATGATCATTTAGTAACGTTTTTTTTTACATTGTCAGATGTCACTGAAAGGGGTAATGCCGGTCGTAGGAACGATGGCCAGTTGCGTAAGAAGGCCCCATCGAACAATCAGAGGGACGAAGGTCGAGCGGATACGAATGACGACGAGGAGGAAGAGGGCTCGGAAGTAGGATATGGACGATCCAAGAAAGATACCCTAGATACTGAAATGACCCTACACACAGCCAGAAAACAACAACAACAACAACAGCCCACAGCCAGCTTCTTTCTCTCTGATCCTGAAGGCTCCATACAACCCGAGGAACAAGTGGATGAACGTAATCAGTCTCTCGATCCGGACTTTACTACTGGTACCACCGAGAGTAGTCGATCTGCATTATTAAGACTCAGTGGCGATAGTTATGACTTTGCGGAAGAGGAAAAAATCGTGAAAGCTTTAGCAGACCAAACTCGTCAACAACAACGTCCGTTGAATTCGATCCGTGAGGGCTCCTCATCAACCTCTGCTGAACATCATCACCATCGTCAAGAATCATCCTCCACCTCAGGATGGGCAGCAGGAGCGGGTGATCGGATTCGGTCAGAGGACGTGACTCGTCGGAGTGATTCTGGAATGAGAGAGATCGAAGAAATCGTTGCTTTAAATAATCGTCCTCCTCCTTCCAAACCTGAAAAGGCTAGAGTACTCCCTCTTCCCATCCCTCAAACAAACAACCCGATCCCAATCATACCCGAAGAGACTACCGAAGAAGCTGCCCAAGCTCGAAAGAAGCAACAACCTTCGTCTTCTCCTGAAAATAAAAATACCCTATCCTCTACCTCCCTATTCAAGTCGATTCATGACAGCGCGGTCTTTAGATGGGCCAGACAACTCTCCTCTCTCGCTTCGCATCTCTTCCGTGCCGAGTTTTGGAACCGGTTCACTTGGCTCATCTTCTTGGGATCCATCGCGCTGGCCCTTCTAATCAGTTCAGTTTCATCTCTCTCTGCATCTTTCAAATTGTCTGCTAAAGGTTGCTGACTCTTATTTACATTTTTGTGTAGATTCCTACAAGACGGGCGATATCGATTTCCCATTATTCTCACTATTCACATCATCTAAGCGTTCATCAACCAGATATGTAGCACCTAAATCTGAAATCACGAATATGGAAGAATTGATCGAAAGGTTAAAGGGTTTAGAGAACGTAGTGAGTACGATATCGACCCAACAAGTACAAGAATCTACTGCAATTCAACAAAATATAGGTAGAAATAAACGAGAAATAGATTATAAATTGGGCAAAATCGAATTAAAATTGGAAGAAGAAGAAAAGAGTAGATCGATTTTAGAAGATAAAGTGCAGAAGAAAATCGATCTGAATCTTCAAAACTTAAGGTCTGATTTAGAGGGCTTGATTATCGGCCATCGTCACGATCATTCTCAGTTAGAGAATCTCAAACAGAGCGTCGATGGACTTGGGGGTCAATTGGAGTCGGTTTCTGGTGCGACTACTCGGTCGGTTACCCGAGAAGAAGCACGAGTGATGATCGAGCAATTATGGAACATCAAATCAGCAGCAGGATCAGGATCAGCTGGAAAAGGAGGATCGGCTGAAGATGCCGACAAGAAACAGAGCGTTCTTAAAGCCGTCTTGAAACATATCGACCTCCAAGGGTACGTGACCAAAGCGGAGATCGGCAAGCTTCTGGAGGGCGAATTGAGAGTGATGGGCACAGGGTTTGAGCATCAATTGGACTCCAAACTAGACAAGATACGACAAGAACTTCAAACCTCCCGGTCTTCCTCTTCTGGTCGTCTTCGAAACCAATTGGATAGCGGTTCGGAAGCAGTGATGGAGAATGTCCAATCGATGATCAGCGACGCGATTGAGCGGTACTCACAAGACGGGATCGGAAGGCGAGATTTCGCGTTATACAGTGGAGGGGCCAGAGTGATCCCCCAACTGACCTCCCCAACGTACGAGATATCGGTCAAGACATGGAGCCAGAAGTTTATAGGAATGGTCACCGGTGCCCCTTCAGTCATCAAAGGACGAGCACCGATCACGGCCCTCAGTCCGTCCTCGTTGAACGAGTTGGGAGAGTGTTGGCCACTCGAAGGCCATCAAGGCCAACTCGCTATCTTCCTCTCTCGCAAAATCCTCATCACTCATGTCTCTATCGAACACGTCTCTAAAAAACTGGCTTATCAGACCGACTCAGCGCCCAGAGAAATCCAGGTCTGGGCCGTCGAAGATTCAGTTCAGTTGGCTCAGATCGTCTATGATCCGAACCTTGATAACCCCATCCAGACATTCGAAATTCCTGAGCACCTTAATTACGCTATCAAATCCTCTGCTTCTTCTAACCAACATGACCCTTCCTCTTCTCCTGAAAAAGAAGGCCACATCCCTTCAACAGCTACTGATGATGGAAATGAGCAAGATCAGATCAAAGTGCCGATCCTCAGACAAGCAGTACTCTTCAAGATCCTCTCTAACCATGGCAATCCGTTCTATACTTGTCTTTATCGAGTCCGTGTTCATGGGTTGATGAAATCTGAACTTGGTACCTCTGGGGATACTGATGATGACGATTCGACTGGAACTGGAACTCAATTTTATTCTGATTTTCATATTTGATTGGTTGATTGAGTAGGTTAGCTTGTTTATACATGCACAATTTCTATTACAATCAGTTTTTTTTTTTTGCTTTCTTTCTCGTTTGATTTTTTTAAACCCTTTCTTTCTTTCGCTTTGTCATCTCGTGTGCCTTTCTTGTCCTTATTTTCTCTTTCTCTTTCTCTTTCGCTACCTCTTTTTCTTGTTCTTTCTTTCTTTCTCTATTTTTGCTACACGTTCTGATTATCAGGTATCTTTTCTCAATTCTCTTCTTCCCTTCTTTTTCTTTTTCTCTCTCTCTCTCTTTCTTTCGTTGGGAGGTTAATGGGAAGGAGTAGTTCACATATAACTCTAAAAAAAAGACTTGAAAAAATACTTCATTATCATCATTGTTATCATCATTATCATCATCATATACATAAACATATACATGTGTCTTGAATATATACATAAATGAATAAGATAGTCTCTGTATTTGTCAAATTCATACATACACAGATCAACCTCTATGTATAACTTGAAATAAACATATATTTCCATACAAATACCATTTTACATAGATACTATACTATGTTGTCCTTTTTTCTCCAAATTAAAAATGGGTATTTATTTGATAATTGGATGACATACTACAAAATCATTTAACAAGTTTTTTTTTTTATCAATCATTAACCTTTTTTCTTTTCCCTATTTTTTTATTTTTTTTATTTTTTATTTTTTTTTCATGATCTTTAATCTGGTCTTGCACGTGTACAAAACTGATCATACTTTCTCATTTTATCTGACCATCTCTCTTTATCTGATGGATTCC
>LUKR01002158.1:0-10358 GCA_019395275.1 Puccinia brachypodii
TCATCACCCTTTTTGGATTATTATATCATCAGTATCAGATTCTTAGTCCCCTGTCACCATCATCTTACCCTCTCCATCCCCAGTTTTCTGCTGTAGGAAAGATATTCCAGCATCAGTAATAGCTACTTACAGCACTAAGGTTGAAAGAGTTAAAGCCACACCCTTTTTCTTTTCTTTTTCTTAGTGTTACTCTCTCCAACCAGCTATATTTCAGGAAGGCAGCCTCATAAGCACCTGTAGTACAACTCACCTTGTCTATTTCCCTTCCAAGCTCTATCTCCCCCCAGAGTAGTCCCACATCGTCAATGATGGAGCACAGCAATCTACAGTTATCAGAGATGGAGTTTAGAGTAGTCTTGAGGTTGTTTGATCAGATAATTGTGGAAAAAAAATGATTTAGGTATGTAGCCTGATTTTGGACTGTTTTAGGTTGATAGTACTCGTCTAGAAGTTTCCAGAAATTTTTGGGATTTTCCTTTGACTCATGAGAAAATCTAGCTGATATCTTGGAATCACAGTTTAGAATGAGAATATTCAGAGCATCTTCATATTGAGTTGAAGAATGGCGGATATTTTGATTTTCCACTCAAGGTAGTTTGTGCCGGTGAGTTTAGCGTTGTCTTTGAGTTCTATAGCTAGATCGACCATCTTGGGTTGGTTAATCACAGAGATAATTTTGGACGATGCGGATTTTGGAATAAGTTGCCTTTGCAAATTTTGACCAGGAGGAGATGGAGAATTGTTTGTTTCTTTGGAAAAGTGTTGAGTTTTAGACTCGTAGCGCGCGTACCTCGCTCGCGCACTCAGGACTGCGCATCAGCAAGCTAGTGATACTCGCAACTTCAACCGCTTAGGTCTAGCCACTGACGAGTTTAAGAATCAATCCAGTCGGTCTCTCAACTCCAGACTCGACAAGATTCACGATTCCGGAACTAGCTCAAGATCTCGCTCGCTCACTCGCTCAAGTCCTTCAACTGTAAAGTCACACCGCTCACCCTTTCTCATCCGCTCCTTCTGACTCCTCCCCTCTCTCTTCCGCTCATCATCAAGATTGATACTCGACTCGTCTCAAGTATTTAGTCAAGGCTCCTTTTTTTTCAGCATCACGTCTGCTCAACGTGCTGTTGGTTATTCCTCTCTCTTTTTCTTTTGTCTCTTATTCTCTCCTGTTCCTTTCTGTTGTTTGATGTTAAAATTGCTGATCTTCCTCTTCCATCCTTGTTTCCTTTTCATTTCATCTGTTTGTTTCAGTTGCTTCCTATCCTTCGCTTCCTTACTTCATATCAAAGTCCTCACATACTCCCTCATCTCTCCATCTCATTAGCGGTACGCTTCTTTCCTCCTCTTCTCCATTTCTTCTTTTCCTCTTCTTTTTGTTGTCTCTTTTTCTGATCTTTTCCTGTCTTTAGTTCTGGTTCTTGTTTTTTAGCAATCTTATCGAAATTTCTTCAAAAAGTCAGCGGGATTCATTTGAGAATTCCGGTCTCATAATCTGAGAGAATGGAAAATAAATCTTAAGACACCGGGCAGTGTATCAAGTGTCAGCGAGGATACGTTTAGAGGAGGGAGCAGTGGGTCAAACCTTAAGACACCGGGCGGTGTATCGAGTGTCAGCTAGGATACATTTAGAGGAGGGAGCAGTGGGTCAAACCTGAAAGTGTAAGATAAATAAGTGAGAAAACAGGATGTTATGTATTTTGGCAACAGAATAAGAAGTGGATAAACAAGAAGGAAAGAAAAGTAGAACAGTAATAACCTTAAGACACCTGGCGGTGTATTGAGTGTCAGCTAGGATACGTTTAGAGGAGGGAGCAGTGGGTCAAACCTGAAAGTGTAAGATAAATAAGTGAGAAAACAGGATGAAGAAAAAGAAGAGAATCTACAACAACTGAGAAGTGAGCTAGACTAGGTACACAGGTTTCACACACATTTCACAGACAAGTACTTTTCTTTTCCCACAAAATGTGTGAAGTCTTGCAGATTTCAGAAGAGCAGGAAGTGCAAGAGAAATAATTTGGTGATTGTATTGCTGGGCCAGAGGCTATCTTTTATAGACAAGGAGTCTGTAACAGAGCATGTGGAATAGATAGGAAACTACAAGAGAGAAGAGACGTATCCCAATGGTTGGGATGTTACAAGCGGGAGGGTAAGAGACGGATAAGGATTCTATAGAGGCCGGACTTGGAGAAGTCTGGTTGTATTATGTGACAAATATACAAGATTTGGATAGACAAGATATGGTATTGACAAGAGTGTTGATTCAAGAGAAACAAGATTTACATATGTACACAGCCGGGAGCAGCTGCTTAGAGAGACATAAGATAAAGAATAGCCGAGAGTGGCTAGAATAAGGGTGAGAGCCCAAGAGCGGGCAGAAGGGAGACCATTAGTTGGTCTCAAATACTGTACCAGACATGGTAAGACCGGCGGGTCATCACAAATGCTGAGCACCCAGTCACCAAGAGGAGACAAGTAACTCTAGGAAAGTACCGACTACGGAGGGTCAAATGCACTGAGAAAGCAAGCCTACTCAAGTGCTTTGACAGGAGAGGTGGACCCTCAGGACAAGTCCACACTCACCAATGGTGGTCATTAGTATAAATAGGCCATGATCACCAATCAAGTTGTATCTTTTTATTATTATCATACATTGTATATACAATCACATACTTGTCTGGTAGCCTTTGCTCAACAGACAGTGAAATAGAATTACATAGCCAATTTTATCAAACCAACTTAACACAATATTAATGCAATATGTAGAAATAAATAAACCCTAGTTAAGAGCATTTCTCATGATCTTATCACTCCCCTTATCTTATACACAATGAATAAATCCCGCTAGCAAAGAAATAGATCACATATTGAGCAATACAAAAAGTATGAGAAAGATAGAAGGGGAAATTTTATTGATTAGAAGTGGATGAAGACGGAATTATAAGGGACTATTAGTCCAGAGAGTTTGAGGAGTGCTTCTGGATCCAGTCAGATAATAATGCAGCACTTGCAGCCACATAGGTCTTCATCAACGCTGGCTACTTCCTTAGGTACCTCGGTGATCCGATGAACTTGGGTGGGTGGTATGCCGGCTTCCGGTATTGCTCCCATAACCCTATCTTGAACCAATGGAATGCTTAGCATGAAGAGGAGCATGCCAGATATGACTTTGATCATTGCCGTTCTCAATAATGAGTGGACTTGAATGTGTTCAACTAAATATCTGTCGAGAAAAGATAAATTCAGAGGAGCCATCAACAAGTGAGGCAATATGCAATAGAAAATATATAAAAAGTCAGGAGTTGGAAAGGTAGTCAATCTTACGACATGTGTTTAAACTCCGGGATTAAATGGAACACACCGTAAGTATGGTATCCTTTCCTTTCCCTCTAGAAGTGAGGCGACAAGTAACGAAAAGGTTGTATAAATTTTTATGTACTTGAATTTAGATATTTAGAGAATTGATTTCAATTTTAGAATGTCTAGTATAGTAATACGACCATTGGCTACTACCAAGGGGCCGAGCTTTTATAGCCGTTGAAGTGGCTCCAGTTGGGTGAGGTCACAATGGTAGGTTTTGTGGCAAGGCAGGTGTATGTATGTACTGGACCTCACGACACGGTTCCAGAAGTCTCTTGACCCTCCACTTCTAGAAACTCGACAAAATTCTAAAACTATCTATCTAAACTCATTAAGATAAATAGATAGATGTTCAACATATCTGGGCGAATCAAACGACACTTTTATCAATGTCTGACTGGTACATAGTGTACGCAATTTATTTTAGCGCTAGCACCTTATCGATTACAACGCAATCCACAACTTCCACAGTGACGAGGTTGGCGGCTTGCTTATCTCGTTACTCCGTATGAATCTGGGTGTCTGTGATCACGATACTTCTAGATCAAGTGGGCTAACAACTTTACGCTTTATATCGTGCGTCAAGACCAGCATGTTCTCCACCACATCCTTGAAACAGCACTTGCAGCCTGCGTGACCGGGACCCCATGGAAGTCAAGCTTTCCATTGATCAGAGATGTCCACGCATAGCCCCAACGAAAGACGAGGATCAATCGTAATTTAAGTTTGTATGATGAGTTCTTGACACTGCTTGAATTCTTACACTTCCATGGCTTGAATCCTCGAGGCGTGTTACGAGCCACAATTCATGAGTGTGAGGCTAGAGGTTCACGGTCACAAAATGACGCTTGTAATCGGGTAGCTCGTACCACTTCACGCTTGCCGGACTTACACCCGTCGGCCGAACATCCGCCAGGCGGCAGCTTGTCGAACGTATAAACTGGTCCAAGGCCTATTTCCACTTTAATCTCATCAACCAGGGAGTTGTAGAGTCCAGGACAGATGTATATACAGGAAAGAGTGCCAATCGCATGACTGTGTAGGATCAACGAGCCAGTACACAAACGCGCGTCGTGTGAAAGTACAGAAATGCAAACATAAATTATTAAGTATAGTCACTGAAGACGCCGTCAAAGAGGTCGAGTGGTACAAGCAATCTGAATGGGAAAAAAAAGAAAAATAATGGTATACATCTATGTACATCGTCAAAACTTGTCAAGATTATCAACAAGGATAAATCTCACATGTTTTGGTGATGTAGAAAAAAAAAATCATGAAAAAAAGTATAACAAAATCAACAGGAAAAGAGAATGCAAGTACTAATAAAAAGAAGCTAATAAAAAGGAAGAAGAGAAACGTAGGGAGCTTGACAAATAAAGGAGACATTTTATTTGACTATCTGGTTACTGAGACAACAACAGCGGACTACAAACTTGAGGGAGATGAAGAGACAAGCGGACGAATAAGTCAGCAGAGAGTAATAGGGAAATGGATAATGATGGAGATTATTGAAAGCAGATGATAACTTCGTCTGAAGTATGGTTTACATGTAAGGAAGTGGAGTTGGTGGAATTCGTGTATGTGTCGAGTGAATGTCTTCGTCAAACGAGCGGAGCAATCAACTGAAGGTTGCAACAACGAAAGGAGTCGTTCAGAAGATAAATGTGCGACGCGGTCGGAGGTGGCATTATTAACCAAATGCAGTTTATGCTACAGTTTTCAAGGCCTTCTTGGCAAGTGGATCCAGCACAATGGCTTTGTCGTGCTGTCGGTGGAAGACGGGTTGACCTTGTTCGCCGAAGTAACAGTTAGAGAGCCCCTCCGCAATCATGGTTTCGTCGTGGTCAACAATTTCGACGAAATCGGGGAAACTGTCAATTTCCTCGGTCTCGTCGTCTTCCAGCCATCCTTTGCTTCTAGTAACACTGTGAAGATGGTGGTAACATGAAAGCATCAGAATAAAGGTCTTGCGGCGCTTCTGCAGAAAGGTAAGACTTACGCTCTGTTCCATCCCCGGTATTTCTGGTCTCGTTTGGCCTTGGAGATCGATGGCTTAAAGACGGTCTTTCCTGCTGATTGAGTCGCAAAAAGAGTTTCCGGTCGATTCAAGTCCCAGCCAAACAATCCAATGGCATGACCGGCCAAAAGAGCAGCGCCTAAAGCAGTAGTCCTGAAAGCAAAGAGTTAGCGTTAGTCAAAGCTGGAGTAGTTTGAGGTCGGGATGAAATCTACACACTCTTTCATCTCCGATCTCTCAACGACGACGCCAAGCAAATCGGCTTGTAGCTGTAACAGGGTATCACTAGCTGACATGCCACCATCGACTTTCAGCAACTTCAGGGGGCCGGTAGGGGTGCTGTCATATGCATACAAAGACTCTCTAGTTTGAAGACGAGGGCGTTTGGGAACAGTCGTCTTGGCCATGGGGGTTTGAGGCAAGGCGGAGAAAGTGGAAGAGGTAGAGGAGGAAGTGGAAGCCGAGTGGCTGTGGGAGAAGTACGAGTGGGTTGAGGGGGCAGAGTTGGGTGGACTGGTGTGTCGAGAAGTCGAAATACCTTGGTCGAGTGCCATGGCGTCCAAGATCGCTTTTGTCTGGAAACATGTCGCTTCGAGAGTTGCTCGGGCAATGTGAGCTTTGGTAGTAAAGCCGGTGAGCCCAATCATTAGGCCGGTGGCACTATCGTCCCAGCTGCAGGGGAGAATGGGAGATTCTTCGTGAGAACAAATTATTATGGGTCACCTGGACAGGGATACTCACTAAGGTGCAAAAAGACCACTGAATCCTGTGACAAAGTAGACACCGCCCGTGTCTTCAACGGTGGCAGCCAGCTGACCAACTTCACTGGCGGAAGAGATGAGACCTAGATTGTTTTTCAGCCTGTGGAGGTAAAAAACATTAGTATCCGCACACACGGCACTGCGTTGGGCAAAGGTGACCTACCATTGGATTGAAGATCCTGCAACTGCAACAGCTCCTTCGAGGGCATATGAAGTAGGCCCGTTTGGTCCTAGGCGGTAACCGGGCTGTGGAAAGAAATTGTTTGTCAATGGAAATGATTTTGCATAGCAGAATCAGTTACATACGGTGGTAATGAGCCCATGGGTGCTGTAAACGGGTTCGGTACCGGCATTGTAAAGCATGAAACAGCCAGTGCCGTAAGTGTTTTTAGATTCTCCTGCAGAAAAGCATTGGTTCCCAACGAGAGAGGCTTGTTGATCGCCAATGAGTCCAGAGACGAGAAGGCCGGGGATGTCTGGGTGGACAGAAGATACGGACCCCAGGTCCTCAGAGTTGGACACGATCTTGGGCAGCAAGGGAATCAGTTGATCGGCTTCGAAACCGAAAAATTCAACCAAGTCTGGACACCAGTCCAAAGTTTCCAGATCCATGAACATTGTGCGGGATGCATTGGTGACATCAGTGTAGTAAGAGCCCCCATTGATTCCGCCGGTGTAATGCTAGACAAAGGCGAAAACGGTCAAGATCAACTTGGGGGTACGTGAGGAGGTCTCTGTAAGAGCAAAAAATTGCTAACCCAGAGAAGGTAAGTATCAACGGTTCCGACGAGTAGGTTGTTTGATTCCATTGCTTCTTGGACGGCTGGTACATTGTCCGCGAGCCATCTGAGCTTGATGGCCGTGAAGTAGTTGCTGAGAGGTAAACCTGTCTTGGATTTGAGCTGATCAGCGCCTTGTCCGAACTTGCTACTTCTGGATTCAAAACCGTGGACCAAAGAGGTGGTACGAGAGTCGGACCAAGCGATTGCATTGTACACTGGGGCACAAAGAGACACAATTATCATCTTGCTCGGTTGATTAGTGGGAGAAGAAGGTTCGAAGGTGTGGCTTACAGCTGTCACCCGTGGTCTTGTCCCAAACAATGGTGGTTTCGCGCTGGTTGGTAATTCCCATCGTCTTCAAGTCTGTGATCTGATGTCCGAGCTTCTTGAAGTCAGCAATGGCGTGAGTGATGCAGGTGTCGATAGCCATGACCCAGTCCCGTGGGTCTTGTTCTTGCCATCCTGGTTGAGGATAAACTGGACAGCGCGAAAAAAGTTGTATCAGCCCAATTCTAATGGCATAGGCAAAGGGAAGTTGGGTGAACGCACTTTGCTTGTATTCCTGTTGGTGGCTGCAAATGACCTTTGCGTACTGATCAAAAATGAAAAACCTCGCGGAGGTTGTTCCACAGTCGATGGCGCTGGCAGAGAGGAAAGGGGAAGAAGACAAGCACTGATTAGTGTTGGGCGAAAGTAGGCGGTTATGATGAGCAGAGATGCTTCGGCAAGCTTACCCAACAAATTCAGGCATAATCTGCTCAGGGGTGAGGTGCTTGTTGGATAGGATAAAGAAAATCTGGTTGCTTGAGGGGAGGGAATAGGAGTGGAGGGGTGCAGCAATATATCTACCAACTGATGTACGAACTGGGAATTATAACACAGCAAGAGGAGTTGTTGTGACTGGTCCAACTGGCAATAAGATAATTATGTCAATCAATTACAAGAATCGAAAGGGTGAAAGGGAGACTATTAGGAGGGTGGTCGGTGGTGGTGAGGTGTGTGGGTGGTTGTGAGTGGACGAGGGGACGGCAGGGTCTGACGGGGAAGGGTTGATATATTATTAGATATCTTGGTTGTTGCGGTTGACGGCTGTTGGTTTAATATTTATTTTTTTTCAAATCCAGCTAGGCACTGATGTCGTCAGGGAGTCTAACGAGGGCGTGGGAGGGAAAACGACGGAGGAGGATGGGGAAAGTTGGATGGGATGCGAAGTGGCTAGAGAAGTACGATTTCGCTGTTTTCTACGCCTTGGGTAGATTAGAGGATCCTTGGGTGCAACCGGGGAGATGGATTGACCGCTGGAAGAGTTGCCAGAGTACCCAGACCGAACTGAGCCTGTTTAGGTTTTAAGAGTGGGAATTCAGATGTCGGGATCGGTAGTTTGAAGTAATAAGCGAGATCTTTGTTTTGTCTTGTCTTGTACGTAGACTAATTGTTATGGAACGCAGGTCAATCTTTCAAGTCTGGGGAGAAAGTCACCGTGGAGAGGGATAGCTTAAATTGGCCGAGACAGGCGACCGAGGAGACTGGGGAAGCGAGATGTGGGTGTCAAGCCAGGCTGACCGTGTGGGGGTGAAAGTTGTCGTATGTATGCTGTATTTTTTTTTTCGGTGAAAGAGCACTGTATCAGTTAATCTGGGGTAAAACGCGATCATGCGCTCTCGGCCCCCCTTCTCTTATCTTCTTTAAGAAGGTTGCCCTAACCCGACGCCCAGACCGGGGGAAACGCTTCAAGGTTCATAGGGCAGCGAGATCTGGGCGGCGACCAGATCTGATTGAGCCACTGACAAATCTGATCTGTCTCAACGAGAAAGTTCCCTTTTTCGATACTGACTAGCTGGATTGTTGGTGCCTGTCTGCATGTGCATGTATGCGGATCTATGCGGCTCTGCTCCCTCTAAAAATCAAAATCAGGCAAGAAATACTTCACCGCTGAATTCGACGTTCTCTTGAGCTCAATATAATACCAAGATCAACATCATTCATGCAGCAACACATGGAATAAAAAATACTAATTTCGATCTGACAATCCACTACGTAAAAGGTTCAGGGTCAACCAATCTAGATCATAAAACTCTTGACGTCATGATCGGGCATCAGACGGCCCAATGACTGCCAAGAGCTGTCTGTCTTACAAGTTGGTGACCTCTGCGGCGGCTGCCGTGCTGTGTGCAGGTCTGCAGGTGCGGAGGACGACACGGACATACATCGCCCGAGTGCCAACAGCCAGGGGAATGGAGGACTTCCTGTCGCTCAGATATCTTGATTTAGACAGCCCGGCTAAACTTTGTTAGCTGGTGAAATCTCAAGGTCAAACGATTTTCACCAGCAAACAGAGTTTAGCCCGGCTGTCTAAATTAACAAATTTAGACGACGGGAAGTCCTCCAATGTTGGCAGCTGACCAGTCGTCACCTCATGGTGGCATGTAGCACTTGGAAAAGCTGCTGTGATACGACAGCAGCTGAGCAGCGGATCAATGCGAATGCCCTCCGGTAGGATTCCCCGATCTAAATACCTGTTTCTCTGCCTCTCTCCGCTTTCCCCGCTATTCCCCAGTCTATCTATCTTCATTTCTTTGAAAGTTTCATTCTTCTTATCATATCATATATGTAAGATGTGTATACCCTCGGTCTTTCAATGTCACGAACATCTCCTGACTATCCAATCTGCCTTATCCAAGTGCCTCGATCAGCGTAGAACGATTAACAATAATTAACAGTAGACCTGCAACAGAATGCGAATGGTGTTGGTTTCCAATATCTTCAGCTTGGATCCATAACGACAACTAGACAATCGATGTTGATTCATTCAAATCAGCTGGTTTGGTGGGCCCGGGCTGGCTGAGTGGATGCGGGGTACGTCAGCGGCTTGCTCAGACTATGTGGGGTTCAGGGCATGAGATCTCTCTGGAGATATCCTGGGACCTGGAGTGCCGAGCGTGTTTAATCACAAGAGCCCGCGCCGCACGACCTAAGACCCGATGATCCAGGCAACTAAACCACATATCTATTCAATCATAAGCTCGATTAATGTGAATCCCCTTCATTATTGTCATTTTCATTTTTCGAATTTTCCCGGATGGTTTCCATGCCACAGCAGCAGCAACGACATGCATCGCCTCTCCCGTGGAGCTTGGTGCAAATCGATCCGTGAAAAATCCACCCGCCAACCCCGGAGTGAATTTCCACCTCTTCCTTTTCAAACCCTGTAAATACGATAAAGTAAAAATAGATTCACATGAGTTGCCAAGCCTTCCGCAGAGCCCCGTCAGGCTCCGGCCGTTACGGCAAGGCCTTTTCGGGATATGTATGTACTCTGTGGGCTTACATCTTCTCAAGAATTTCAGCCAGATTTGCTCTTACTTCCCATGTGACAAACGACGAAACGGTAACCATATATGGTGTATCAAGCCACGCTGGGCACAGGCCCAAGTCCCGCTT
>LUKR01002161.1:0-10351 GCA_019395275.1 Puccinia brachypodii
AAACGGTCACCGCTTGCTTTGGTCATGCTGGCTTCTTCCTCAGCCGAGTTTCCCGGCAACAGAACTCGGGAGCCGAAGCCTCGAAGGAAGCCTCAGTAACCTCATCGAGTTTCCAGTTTTTCTTTGTCGAGACAGTCACACTTGTCTTCGACCACTGCCTTAGTACCATGTCATGGTTAAAGACAGATCTCCATTGATCCCGATTAAAGTACTTCGGAGTACCAAGATCACAGAGAATGGGGACACAGCCAAGTCATCTCTACCGCAAGTGTCTAGTCTTCATGTCACGTAACAAGAGACATAAGGAGACCGTTAAAGAGGCACGAGACGTAAGTCGAGGGAGGAAAAGACTAATTGGTAGATTGCATGAGAAAAAGATAGTTCATAATGTGAGGGAAATACATGACTATTTATACTCTACATTATGTAAGTGAGAAAACAGAGAAACTGAGAAACGTATCATAGGAAAGAGAGTAGCCGTCGAGATCATTATGGGTAACCTAGTGTTACTCATAATACTAACTGTAGTGATGTTTAATCTTATGTACGTAAGATTACGTAACGAGCTACAACACCCCCCCACTTGAGGGTACTTCCCCCCGCACCACTAGTTGTTGAGAATCGTGGATTGGTGCCGTAAGATTTTTTGTAAAAACGTCTGCAAATTGTAGTTTGGTTGCTACCCATTCTACCAAGATTTGGCCTCTACTGAAGGCTTGATTGGTGATGTAGAACTCGCGGTTGGTATGTCTGACCCTTTTGTTGGACGTATCATTTGAGCTTATCTTCACCGTTGCTTGATTATCGCAAAAAATCCTGCCTACATACCAGACCCCATAAATGTTTTACAGTAAGTTACGGATCCAAAGCATCTGTTTCGTGCAATGCCCCAACGCCATGTATTCTGTATGGGCAGTTGAAGAAGCCACTGTGGCAAGCCTCTTTGAGATCCATGCTACGGGGCACCCAAAGTGAAAGATAATGAGACCATAAGTTGATCGGGAGAACTCACCCCCCCAGTTCGCATCAACATAACCATACAAAACGGTACTCTTCTTGTTTGGTTGTAGTATCAGTGGTAGTGACTTTGTGCTTGCTATATAATTCACTAACGTCCGAAGCCAGCCCCAATGAAGCGCAGAAGGCGCCTTTGAGAATCGAGCAAGGAAGTTGACCGCGAAACATATATCAGGTCTGGTTCCCACGGCCAAATAGCTAAGGGTCCCAATAACAGAGAGATACTCGGGAGACTGAATACCTGCATCATGGTTTTTTGGAGGTAAATTTCCTACCGGTAATGGCGTTTTACTGGTTGAAACTCCATCCCAGTGGTCCTCCAATAGCTTGTTGATCAGCTTTGGTTGCGAAAGAACGAAACCGGTCCCAGTTCTAACCACGTTCAATCCCACAATGTCAGTCAGTCCGCTTTCCCATTTAATCTTGATGTTAGCTGACAGATCTTTCTCCAGTTTTATTAACAAGTCCGTGGTTGGAGCTGTAACTATACCATCGTCGACGTGGATCCAGATCATTCCTCCCTCTTTTCCTTTCTTTACTACATAAACACTGGAGTCGTATTTCGATGAGGTGTAGCCAAGTTCTGCCAATATTTTTGCTAGGTGTTTCCACCAGCAGCGTGCAGCCTGCTTGGTTCCGTATAAAGCCTTCTTTAGTCGACATGCCGACCCTGGGGGCAGTTGGAGTACCTCCGGAGCTTGTACCCATAGGTCTTCATCTATAGGGGAATTTAAGTATGCCGCAACGAAATTGAATGAGTGTACTGGCCAGTTCATTCTCGCAGCAAGAGACAGTAATATCCGCATGGAAACAAAAGTAGCCGTGGGAGCAAAAGTCTCACTATATTGAAGGCCAGCTATTTGAGAGTATCCTTGGGCCACGTATCTGGCCTTGAATTGATCTACTAACCCATCCGCCTTCAACTTTTTCGCAAATACCCACTTTGCTGTCATGACCTTGGTGTCGCCAGGCACTTTCCCTATTTCCCAAACCTCCAGGTCCGCGAGATTGTTGAGCTCTTCCTGGATTGCCGCCAACCAATGATCCTTGTCCGGACTTTTGAGGGCTTGTTTGTAAGTGTTGGGGATACCTGCAACAGAGAAGTCAGGAACCGATAATGCGATTGCATCAACTAAACTATCCTGGGCGTTCGCTATCTCTTCATCCCTAAAATCACCCAGTCTGAGATCGCTCATTGTCGCCAAAGAAAACGATGGCTGTTCGATACTTTTAGGGTTGGAGTGATGTCGAAAGGAAGCAATCGCTGAGCTAACAAAACTATTCGTGGACGGGACCCAAAAACACCAGCCTTTAGAGTCAGGCAGGATGGACACTGCATATCCTAGTTGAGCGCGGGCATCCAACTTCCGCCGTTTCTCCTCGGGAACGTGTATATACGCAGGGTCCCCAAAAACTCATGCTAAGTCAAGACTCGGTTTCTCTCCGAAGAACCATTTGAAAGGGGTACTCTCCCCGCTAGAACTATTGGGGATTCTGTTGAGAATATGGCAAGCCCATACAAACACGAAAGCCCAGAATTCTTTATCCAGACCGCTGCCAAGTAGTAGGGTCCGACCCATATCCTGAAGGGTCCTATTGAAGCGTTCAATGGACCCGTTCTGGTAGTGGTGGTAAGCTATAGCACGTTCTGTCTTGATACCTTTTTCCCGCAGGAACTTAGCAAGGGTGAGATTGTTGAATTCCCCCCCATTGTCCGAGCGAAGGATTTTTAACTTCTTTCCAGTGTAACGCTCAAGGCGATGGATGGTATCGATCAAAAAATTAGTTGCGTCAGACTTGGAGTTGAGAATCTTCACCTCGTTGTATCCTGAGCCAAGATCCCTAATCGTCAGGATGTATTTGCCCCCCCCCACCGCCTCAACTTCAAAGGGGCCTATCAGATCTACATTCCAGATATCCATTGGTGAAAAAACTCGTTGCGTGGATGATAGGGTATCTTTGTGAATACTCTTAGAGATGAGACATGTAGGGCAGTGGATGTCACCCCTAGGTAGGAAATCAGGTAGTCCAAGCACAACCTTTGTCTTGATCATCCGTCTAATTACCCTAAGGCTGACATGCCCAAGTCAAAGATGAATTAGCAGGAGAGCACACTCATCTTGAGTAAGGCGAGAAGTATCCCATGTACGGGGAACTTTATCAGGTACAGTATAAACGAATGGGGTTTCATGAAGTTGTTCAGCAGCCCTAGCACCAACAGTAATTGGAAGAGCAGATGAAGTATGTACACGTGAAACGGAATGATCCTCAGTAGTGACAGTATTGCAAGTAACATCGGATACAGTAGACAATTTAGAAGGAGAAGGGGGGGAAAAAAGGATGGTGGGAGAAGAAACAGGAAGCGGTGATTGAAAAAGCCATTTACGGGAGGGTCGGTCCAAGATGCACTTCACCCATAGAGAGCCCTTCCAGAATATATTGAAGGAGTCCTCGCCACAGTCATATGACAAGGGGAAACCAGCCAATTGCAGCGCTGCAGGAGAAATGAGAGTATACCTTGCACCAGAGCAGTACAAGACTCCTTTAAGCGCGATGGTTGTTGAATTCGGACCACAAAAAAACAGGGTACCTGTAGCAGTAATAAATTGGGAAGCTCCATTAGTTGCGACCTTTAGTGGAATAGGCTTGGACAGTAATATAACGTTGTGGAGGGCTGACTTATCACCAGTCAGATGGTGCGTCGCCCCAGTGTCGAATAAAGCCTCCGGCGGAGATGATGGACAAACCGGTTCAGTGTTGCGTGCTTCGATGGAAGACATGTGTGCATCTTCTTCAGTAGGTGAGGTGCAGTTTTTGCCAACAAAAACTTCTTCCGCCTCCGCCTGTCGAGCAGCGGGGCGACTGCCAGTTTGGCCATAGGTGGGCCGGTAGGAGTCGGCTGGTCGCAGATTGGTTCCTTGAGGCGTCGCAGACTGGGCCGGAGCTCTATATCCGATGGGAGGGGTAATGATGGGATAGTAGGTTTGAAATTGGTGAGGATTGGGGGAAAATTGAACCGCTGCCTGGTGTCTGGGAGGGCGAGCCGGTTTGGTACAATCAGTGATCCGGTGAGACGTAGCTCCACATCTGAAACAGGTCCTTGGTTGTTCCGGCCTGCGGTCGGGGCGACCTGCCATACCGTAAACATTGCCGGGATGGCTTTCCACCAATGGGCTTCGGTGGAGGTGAGGGTCAGCTACCAGACCAGTAGCACCGAGATCCCGCTGAGGGCCAAGGTCCCGTTGGCGGTCTCTGGTGCGCACATTGAGTCAAGTCTGACTCGCCGAGAGAAGGTCGATGATCCTGTCAAACCGCGGTGCCGCATTGTTGTTCCACAAGAGTTCCATATCCATCCGTTGATCAAATTCATTCCGCAAATCGGTGCCATGGGGAATGGACGCCTGCAGGATGAGACCTAAAATTGCATCTCGAGAGAAAGGTATGCCAGACGCCAAAAGGTCATCAAAACGGGACCTGAATTGGGATGAAATCTCGCTGGCGTTAGATTCAGAAGTAACAGGAAGATGAAAGAGATCTCTCCAGCGTGACAGTTGAGTAGCCCGGTTGATGGTGCCAAAACAACCCTTGATGGCGGATAACATAGAGTCACTCCTGGCATAGTCGTACAAGTCGAATCGAATGGAGGGGTCCACCGATCCCAGCAATATACCTCTTGCCGCCCGCTCTAAATGGTGTCCCCGCCGATCCGAGAGATAGAACCGTTCATCTCGCAAGCAGGAAAATGCGGTCTCCGTCAGTTCCCTTAACCATACTCTGTAGTTGTTTCCATCAGCCCTTAAATAGCTGGTCGCAAACCAGGCCGTCCCATCTCGAATCAGAGCATTCTCTGTCCTGTGGTCCAGGGATTCAATCCGATTTGTGCCGGCATTTACCGGTGCAGCCGCCCCTGAGCCCGTCGAGTTACCAAGATCCTGTGCTTCCCGTGTTGCCATAAAGGTGTCATCATCCTCATCAGAGAGTGGGTGTGATGCAGCTACACGGCGGGCAGCCGCTCTAGTGGTAATGTTGATTGGCGAACGTTGAACAGACATAGTAAAATTTATGTGGGAAAGAAGTAGTTTTTTCAAAAAAAAATTAAAAGAAATTTGATAAGAGTGGTCGATACTGAGACTAAACGTAGAGCACTAAAACTGTAATTTCCAGAATGTCGAGCTTAGGATGCTTTGTTGGTTGTTTTATCGATAATAGAGAATTTCAGTAATGGTTGCAGAAAAGGGTTTGCAAAGGTTTAGATGGATAGGGGAAAGAAGACAATCGACACCAGTATAAGAAAGAATTCGTAAGGCCCAACCGTTGTTGAAGTTGCCTTGATTCGAGATACCCGAACACACGCGTAAAAGAATTTACCACACTTAAAAAACACACTTTCCTAAAGAGAAAACTAACACACTATACACCGCTTTATTGAGAATTATATAATCGCGTAACTCCTTGCTTATAAAATTCGTCTTATTAGACCACACTTCGCTGGTATAGGAAAAAATTCGAGTTCGTGCCAAAAATCTATAAAGCTGAGAGGCTCATAACCTAAAGAGGCACAAGACGTAAGTCGAGGGAGGAAAAGACTAATCGGTAGATTGCATGAGAAAAAGATAGTTCATAATGTGAGGGAAATACATGACTATTTATACTCTACATTATGTAAGTGAGAAAACAGAGAAACTGAGAAACGTATCATAGGAAAGAGAGTAGCCGTCAAGATCATTATGGGTAACCTAGTGTTACTCATAATACTAACTGTAGTGATGTTTAATCTTATGTACGTAAGATTACGTAACGAGCTACAACAACTGTTTCGTGTTTCCTTTGAGTCATCCCTTGAGACACCCGTGGGCACCACCTAGACATATACTCTAGCGATGAAAAACCGGGCTCGATATTGTACGCTAGAGGGGGGTGTTTGGGGGGATTCTCAGGATATCTGGAATCTCTCGAATCCACAGAGATTCCAGAGTCTGACAAGGCCAGAAATGCTGCAAGTCCCCCTGTCAGCCGCCGATGTTGTCACATGATGCATACTACATTACATACACACATACTACATACATAGCCCTAGGAAGCCATTTGGGCTTATGTAAGCTCACAATGCAAAACCACTCCAAGTCGTTGACCGGCCACCGGTGCCCACCGGCCACATTACCGGTCCGCTCGGCAGCCAGCAGTGCGCTCATTGTCGGACCGGCCCACCAGCAGCCAGATTCACCGAGCTGTTTCAAAGATCCTTCTTAGGAATTTGTTACCATTCAATCAAAAAAAAAAATTCCACTGCTCATTTTATGTCATGTAATTTGGAAGCTTGCTTTGTATTGCTATGTAAATATTAGATCTCAATTATTAAAAGATGCTACATTTACGCTTGCAGTTTTCTACTTAAGAAACAACTCAAGATTGTGTTTATTTGAACTTTTTTTAATCAAATTGAGTGCGAAATTTTGTCATTTTAAGACATGCCCATTTCTGTTGGGTTAGAACATAAACATTAAAAAAAATTGACCATAGAAATTTAAAGAGGCAGAAAAAACAAAAAAAGTAGTATGAATAGACAGAACAAAAAAATAAGAGTATGAATAGACCAAAAAAAAAGAGCATGAGCAGACAGAACAAAAAAAATAAAAAGAGCATGAGCAGAAACATGCAGCAATGTTATGTACAAAAACCACAAGAGATCAAGCCACACCTGTCATGTCCTCATCTCCATTGACTATATCCACCGCTGCCACATTGTTTATGGTTTCTTGTTGTGCTTGATGGTTTTCTTCATCCTCATCTTCAGAAGTCCAAGAGTCTTCATCAACTGGACCATCATTGTGACCATCATCCAATACTCCCTCCTCAAATGCCACATCCACATTGCCTGTACTTACAACAATAAACTCTGCTTGGTCGCGCCGAATTTTCTCCATCAGGTTCTGCCATTGGTGTCGTAAATTGTGTCGATTATTGACCGGCTGGCAGTGGTCGCACAGCCATAGAACATGCAATTGCCACTCCGCCATTAAAGTAGCGTGTTGTGACCGGCAAAGTTG
Organism: Puccinia brachypodii; assembly: GCA_019395275.1. Lineage (NCBI taxonomy): Eukaryota > Fungi > Basidiomycota > Pucciniomycetes > Pucciniales > Pucciniaceae > Puccinia > Puccinia brachypodii. The sequence goes on from LUKR01002161.1 coordinate 7,065, forward strand.
TAATACCTTTCTGAGTACCCTAAGCTTGTTCCATCGACCCAAGCCAGTAAGTTCCATCTCGTCAATATAATCCAGCTCGACGTCGTCAGAGGTATTTGAATTGTCGGCTAGTTGTGCAATACCTGAATATTGGAAGGATCATTGGAGGGTTAGTACATACTCAGTTAACATAAGAAATAAACCACGCACGTCGGCTAATGTAAACGATCCGCTCCGAGATGCAATCATAGTAAGAAACAGCCCAGCCTACTGACCTTGCCAGCTCCTGGGCGATAAGCTGGAATTCCTCTTGTACTCTCCGGAGGATGAGTACACAGTTGATTCCAGATCGCACATTAGGATCAATGGCCCAGGGTTCCTTACAACGAAGATATAGCCCATCATTCCAGAACTCGTGATCTAATGGCCATTTAGAGAACTTCTTGTATTCGAGCGGGTAGAGTGATGCGTCACATGATTGTTGATTCGGAAATTTAGATATGTATTCGCCAAGCAATTCGTTGAAGTCCTCCAGCAATCCCTTGACTGCGCCACTGCGGTTCTGCATCGCTTTCATGATGTTCTCCTTGAGTTCGGTTCCTAAGCGCGTTCCAATTCGTTTTGAATCCATATAAGGCTGTCGTTCGGCATGTAGCTGAACAGCTTGGATATAAAGCTGGTGCTTGGACTTCCAGAGAAGCAAGAGAAGTCGCTGTTCATTGTCTTCAACCAACATGATTTACCAAAGAGTTTGTTGAGTGTTGAGTAATATCTTCATGTAAAAGTGGAAAAGACTTACCATCAAGATCACTGGAGGGCAGATCACCGCTCAAGTCTCTTTCCAATTTCTCCAGTTCCTCCGATTCCTTAGCGATATTATCAAATAATTTCTTCACTTCTTTTTTTGACAGGAGACAGAACTTTGGGTCCAATAGTCGCTCTCTAAAAATCGTGCAATGACATCTGATGTTAGTGATTCGTCATTGATGAACATGTAAAGGCACCGTGTAAAGGTGTAAATACACCTGCCTTTGGAGTTGAAGAGATGCTCGATGCTCATATAGAGCAATCAGTTTGTCCCTCCGCTCCTGCTCTTCGTCGGTGTGATCTGCTCGGAATGTTTTCTGATGATCCCATTGCTTTGAAAAAAAAGATACTGTATACTTACCACCTGAAGCATTGAATGGGTTTGAAGTAGACAGAAGAGAAGAGAGCTGATCCTGAGCCGTGCCTCGCCGTTTGATTGCCTGTTTAAACTTTTTACCGAGCCATAAAGCTGTTCTGAAACAATCAGCTAAGATTGGAAACCGGTGCGTGGAAGACACTAACGAAGTTGCTTGATCCCCCTTTTGTTGTGGTGCATCAATCCATGAGCAATCGATCCCAAACGATGATTCCGACTAGCATATCTCAAGGGGGCCACCAGAGGGGATAGGAAGGACCACATTCGCTCAAGACCTTCGCCGTCGGACAATCCCCACCCGGTGTTAAGCCTAGGATTATAGTCGAGTTGACACATCCAGTTGTGGACGTAGGAGTGAAAAATGGATGTGGCAAAAGATAACTGAGGAGTATACTGTGATAGGAGACCCCGCTATGTAATAAAAACTCACAAAGGATTAGTCCACTGGGCAAGGCACATGAATGAATACATAAGAAAAACTCACCAATCCAATGTATTTATGTAAGGAGCAGCCAATATCATACAAAACCCCAACCGGCCGTCCTACCTCCAAGCTGCCCAGCAATTTTGTGAGTAGTGCCAAAGGCAAGGCCCTCCGTTCGCCCGACTTGTAAATGTTACACATCGAGATTGCAGCGTCGTGGCGGCAGCAGCACCCCATGAGTCCGGTGTCGTCACACCCCTTCCACGTCGACTCGTTCCTCTTGTCGTCTGCTGCCTTATGGGCGTCTGCACATCGATCTGCCTGCTTTTTGCTTGTGAGATGTTTACCTTACAAAAGATACAAACAAAAATTCCTACCTTACTAGCTGGATTCATCCCAAGTTCCATGCGTCGGATTTCACGTGTCATTGCATTGGTCGCGTCCTCAGGTAAGAATATATGTGGTGAGCGGAGAGGTTCATAATCTCGACTAGCTGCTGAGTGATGCCTGTGCTGGAAATTGCCGTCTAGGCAAACTATTAGCCGATCACGTGTAGTGTCTGGGTAGTCGGCCGAATTAGATGGTTGGGGTCCAAAGCATGCTGGACAAGTTCGGCCGGCTAGAATCTCTTGATCAGTAAGGCGAAGGACTTTTTCAATCATGAGGGCCGTTTTTTCTTCGAGTAGTCGGAAGATATCCACCGATCCAGATAATGGCTTTCGTGTATCACGGGCCTTCAGGCAACAAAACATGAAGTCACTAATCGATGGAGGTGGGGGAACTCAGAGAAGATAGAACCTACATGCTCTTGGTTTTTAGCACACAGACGCATTGAGCGTGGCTCGAGCCATTCGGTTATTGCCAGACTGAACGGCTGCATACCGACATGGCAGTAATTCCATAGTCCGTTGTGGAGCGTTAGTAGTGGGAGAGAGAAGGCTGTTTGCGGGGTTACTGGCGTTCCTGCGACGTATCCTTGCTTCAAGAGCCGAACGGCATCACCCGTGCAATGACAGAACTCGGTCATCTCACGCTTTTGACCTGTTTGACCACCAATACATTAGTCGTTAGTAGTGTCCAGCTTTATAGCATTTTCTTGTTATTGACTAGCAGAGCACTAACCGTATATATCAACCAAGTCAACCAGTCGCAAAGTCCTTTGACTTGGTAGACAGACACATTGAGTGGTGAATGATTCGTAAGCATTTGGTCCCGCCCAGTTATTTGTATAGATTTGGAGAATGAGGTAATGCGGATGCATCTTTCTGACCAATTCCGTCCAGTTGCAGTCTTTGGCTAGTAGTCGATATCGCTCGCGAGCCGACTCAATAGCACCATTGATACGTTCAGGATCTTCCAATTGAGGTAAAGTAATCCAATTGGTGGGGTCTTCATATTGATCATCGCCCAAATCATCGTTGCTATCCTGTCCGTTAGTATCACCATAAACGTTGTAAGGGTCATCTGGTGTTTCGTTCCCGTCGAATGGTGCGTCTGAATCATCGCGAGCACGACCTTGTTGATAACCTCCAAATGTATTGGGACGCATCCGGAGTCGCGCGAAAGCACTTGCATCTAGAGTAACATTCTGCTGTCGTCTGAGTCTCTGAGTTCGGCTGATGCTAGCTTTCTTTGAAGGGTTTTGTTTGGCCATCTTTGAGGTCGTCCGTTTAGTCATTTTGATAGGCCCAGAGGTGAGGA
>LUKR01002163.1:0-10350 GCA_019395275.1 Puccinia brachypodii
TGTACAACCCGCAAGGCCAGAAGTTTTTTGGGGATCTCTCCAAGCCACAGAGCAAATTAAGCATATATGCATACTTTGCCTGTGGTCCCAAGTCCTGAGACTAAATGCTAAAAGATCTTTTTGATCTTGAGCAGATTCAACCACAGTGATCCATAAGGTTTGGATCAACAACATTGATCAACCAGACCTGTCAACAGGGATATTGGTAAAAACCTCAGGTGAGTACTGAATAAACTTGGTGATCTGAAGTGGAATTGAGACTAACCTTTGGTTAAAAAAACTATTTTTGATCATCCAAGCAAAGACGGATTGATTGAAGAACCTACTGTGAGCAATTCAAAAGAATCAGAAAGCAGTTAGTAAAATTCAAAGAACAATTTCCTGCACAATAAATATGAATAAAAAGAGCTAATGCACTGGATGGTACATGAACAGAAGGAACCAGAAGAAAATTATGTTGGTGTATTGTCTAGGGCAACTGGGAGGAAAAGAAAAGCTCCAATACAATTAGTAAGGAGATAGATGTATCAGTCAACTTACAAAGAAGTAACTAAGACTCATTTTTAATTGTTGGCGTACTGAGAGGAAAATATCTAGAAGAAGAAGAGGACAAATACCAAAATTCAATAATTAAATCAAAGTCCTGCTTTTTATATGTACAGGAAACTACAAGAAAATAAGTCTCAACTGCCACCAGTTGACATGCAGGATATTTCTGTGTAACTGCTGTCCTATCTACAAATCAACTACATATGACCTCTATTGCACAGTTACTGTGCATCAAAGCTTGGTCAAAAATCCCTTTGAGTAAGGCTTGAGTTGCACTACAAGCTTTTTCAGAGCTTCCAGACATCAAATGGTGGCAGTTATGTCTGATTTTCTTGTAGTGGAACCTTTTTCTTTTTTAACATTCTCATTCCTAAATCACATGTCTTCAGAATAAGAAATTGTTATTTGATTATTTGTATTTTCATTTGCTCATTCTCTTATATTATCTAATGAAAATCTACTTTTAGTTTCTTGAATTCTTTCAATTTAATTTAATCTAATAAAAACCATTTACTTCCATTTATATGGAGGAATATACAGTCAAACCTGTCTATGGTCATACCCCTTGGGAGAGTGGTTTTCATATGCCTCTAGACAGGTTATGACCATAGAAGGAGTGATTCTGCAGCAAAATGAAGAATTGGGGGAAGGCCTTCACTATGCCTTTAGGTAGATTATGCAGTCAAAAAGGTATGTCCTTAGACAGGTTTCACTGTATGAATTGAGGACTATACAACTTGTTGGAAATGGTCAATTTACCAACATAGTGAAATCTCTACAAAATGATGTACCATTCTATAGATCAAAATCTTATTCCAACTCATGTTCTTCCATATTTCTAAATACTCAGTATGAATGAGGTTATGCATCAAAGAAATTGTCAACAGAAAAAACCAAACAAAAAACGGCTTTGATTTAGACAAGGCTTGTGCTCTCGTGGATCCTGCTGTTGTGGGCAGCTACAGAAAAATTTCTGGATAAATCTGTAGCCTTTTACCTCTCAGGGATCAAAATTGTTTCAATTAAACGTGGCAATTCTGATCACAGAGATGACAGAGATACCAATTCCAACATCCAAAGTAGTTAAGCTGGCGTTGGCGGTGTTTCTCTACAAGAGAAAAGAGGAAGAACGGCAGAAGATAACACCCGCCAATATTTCCTAACCCCAAGGTTTTTATGTCAGGAGGCAAGAAGAAAGGGAAAAATAGATTGAAAGATTGGATCACGGGACTAGGTTGACTCTTTGAACCCCCCAGAGCACCTTGCCGGCAAGCCACCATCAGTGACTCGTCCATGTTGCTTGCTTATTTTCAGGTTGAATTGGGCCCAACGAAGGCACCTCTGGGTCGCCATGTTTGATTTGGAGTAGCATTAACATTGACGCGCTCGGTCCATTTTTCCGTCGATTTGATCGAAGGTCTCGGCGAGGCCAGCCGATCGCAGCGAGCTGAGCGCATTGGTTCGGATAGCTCACCCGGGAACAAAAGCTTGCGGCTGATGCTTGATAATGATGTATAATCGAAACGCCTCGACGGTCATGAGTCATCTGGTGAAAAGCCGTCAGATTTGACGAACCTTCAGCGGAGATCTCATTTGCTTGAAGTGGAGCCGGTTTCAGCTTGACCGCACGGCGCTCCTTTTGCCGGTTGAAGCAATCTAACAGTGCGATTCAACCGGTCCCGACTCCCATGTTGATCCTTCCTGCCGGCCCATAACAAAGATATCTCGCCATTTATATTGGTCGGAGTCGGGGACAGCAGAGTCTGATGGGTGAATCTCTTGATCCGGGCTGCCGGTCTTAATCACACCTCTTGGTGAGAATCCTTACCATCCATCTGCCGGTGCTCATGAGGCCGAACGAAGTTATGGTACCTCTGTAGTTGATGCGAGTCTGCCTTGCCACTCCAGTCCAGACCGGAGATCTCACGGAGCCAATCTGATCATCATTCAGACACGCAATCTTCATTGTTGGCCTTTTTTTCTGCTCAGTACTTGCCGGGACTTACCGTGACCACCGCGCTTGCGACCTTCAAGCCGGCGTATGGGGTTGATGTTCATGGGTCCATCTGTGATATTTATGATCCAGTTGAGTGCCGCCAACTGGTATAAAGCACCTTGTCTCTTGGGAGCTCTATCGTTTTCCTCATCACAGTCAATCCTTCCCGCCCTGAGATCAAAGTACATCCGGTCTTTCTATCTTTCACTTTCCCCTTCCAAAAGTTAAACACACTCACTGAAAAACATCCCAGCCACACACAAGATATCTTTTGCTTCCACCATGTTTTCCCAAATCTCATCTGTAGTGCTCTTGCTCGTTGCCAGTAAGTCTTGATTTTCAACATGATGATAAAGGACAGCTGACAAACCTGGTGATTTTAACAAACAGCCGCTTCATCTGGCGTCCATGCTGTCCCCAGCGCAGTGAAACCGGCCCTCTTGACGCGTCAAGCGGGCTTTGCATCATCATCATCATCGTCTTCGTCTTCGTCTAGTCAAATCCAGTCATTTACGTCCAGTTGGCAGTCCTTGTCTCAGGCCTTTTCCCAAACCCAATCCGTCTTTGAGCAGCGATCGTCTGCGAGCGTGGCTTATCAATCAGTTCAAACGCTCCAGCAGAGTTATAAATCTGCAATGAGCCAATACCAAGCCTGCAGCGTCTGCAGCAGTGACTTGGCCCAAAATGGTTTCCAGGTGCGTCTCCACATCTTCCGTTTTGTTTGGTGCGGTTTGCAATTAGCTGATGGCATGGGGATCGATTGCATGGCTTCAGACACAATTCCAGCAATCGGTATCACAGATGTACTCATCTTTTCAATCCATCGTTTCCACCAACCAACAGTTCTATGGGTCCCAATTCAACCGTACGCTTGACTTCTTCCCCCATCCCAATTATGAGATATCCGAAGAGCCATTTGCTAATATTCAAACGAATCTGATCCACAGAGGAGTTCCAAAAGATGAGCTCATTCGGAAGCTTCTGTCAGGCGATCGCCTCCGGCTTGCAGATAGATTTGGGCGTAACCTTAGGCCGTCTCGGTCTCAACCTCAACCTGTTTGCACACATCGGAATCAACCTCGGTGGAATTCTCGGTGGTCGCCGATCAGGCGGCGGTTTACTCGGCGGCTTGCTTGGAAGATAAAACGCTGCCAATGTCGTGTCAACCGTACAGCTCCCACCCTCCCTCGCGTTCTTTTAGAAGACTTTCGTTCATCCTTTTTGTATCTCCTTCTGTATCATCCTACGAGCCTCTCGTATCCAGAAAACTTAATTTGTATCAATCGTTGTTCTTGATATCGCCACTCCTCCCATGTACCCCCAGTAAGACACCTCTTTTACCCATTTTTTGCGCAGATTGATTGGGGCACGTCTTGCCTTTCGCGCCCCAAAAGAACAACGGTTTGTTTTTGAATGCCTGTTATAGCTCATCCAATACAAGCTTGTTCCCATACACCTACCTCCCCACTACTATGGTGTATACATGTGATCCATCCACACCAAGGGCTTCAATGTTCAGCGCTCCTCTTGCCTTGTGTTTCAGTACAGGAATTCGGGTGTCCGTTGTTCGTGCCCTGAGGCGAGGCTCAGAATGACTCATTGAAGTTTCCAGCGTTCGGCGGGGGGAATTGATTGCCCTGAGCTTTTGTCCGAAGCGAAGTATAATATGAAAAAGCAGAGTAATCGGAGAGAGCTCAAACTCAGAGATGAGACCGATGGGATCATCGCTTCATAGCGTCACAGAGATTAAGGGTTGCTACCGTCGCTGCCAAAAAAAAACTCTTCACTGCACTTGATATGTAGCGGCTCAACAAGATTGCGCGGCGAGTGTGTCAAAAAGTGGCCGAGGAAATTTTGGCCGGGCGTATACGGGGCATTGAATGACCTCAGTCTTACCGCCGGGAAGTGTCACTTTTCTGGCTGCCAGACAAACGGTGAACTTTCTCCGTTCTTTAGAAACGAAAGCCCCCGGACGAATATTTGACTCTCCCCAACGATTCGATATCATGTCATACATACAAACATAAGTCCTTAAGGGTTACCTTCGGGAGTACCAACTTCTTACGACTCATACGTTAGCATCCAAACCTTCCATCATGTATCCCATTACTCTCTTCAGATATATTCCTGCACTGCTTTTCCTGGGTCTTTTGTTTCTAGGATTATTGACGGATGTGTGTCTAGGCCTACCAGTACCCAACCCACAGCAAACAGCTCTTGATGCCCCCCACTCACAGTCTAGCCAAACAACACCTGATAATATTGCTCCAAAAGTAGCTAATGTCCCCAGCCGGAATCCCATTGCCGAGACACCCCCCGATGTCCAAAATTCAATTGCTAATACCACAGCTATTGGCGACTCCAATCTGAATTCTAACAACATGGATAGCGGTGGTACCGATCTGAACTCAACCACGATGGTTGATGATGTCCCCCTCTACAATCCCAGCGACGGCGATGATCTTTCGGATGATGACTACGATGATGGTTGGAGTGATGATGATGATGATGATGGAACTGGTGACGTGCGTAATTTTATTTGGGCTAAGCTCCACACAACTCACGCTCGACCGCGAGCTGAGAAGCGTAGGCTGCACAGATCGCATATTGACGAGACTAGTGCGTTACATCCAGGATGACTGCGATCCAACCAAAAATACCTCGGCGTCAAATGATCAAACAACGGCGTCGAATTCTTCAAGCGGTCTGGATAGTGATGGCGGGAAGCGTTTGGTGAATACCACATACTCCTCTTTGCTGTGGGTGCTTGAGGCAGATCTCTTGACATCCTTTCAAAATTTATGTAGGTGGCGCCAGACTCGACTAACCCCGGGGAGGGATCCAGTAACATAGGGAAAAATGTTTCTTTTTCCAACAACCAAGAGCATGTGAGTTACCTGCAGCGATAGTCCGTAGTTCATAGATGGCAGATCATGTTTCACAGAAGAAGAAAGTAGTGATTTGGTGTTGCCTGGACATTTGTTGAATTTCATTTTCTAGAGCACGGCACGGGGACTCTTGATCAACCTTAATCATGGGCTCTGGCACCTAACTTTCTTCGCAATTATCTGTGGCAATCTGCTCCTAGTCATGTGAATATATCTCGTCTTTACAACTCGCTTTTATCCACGAGATTCCGTCGTCGTTATATACTTTTCTTCGATCCATACAAATCTGTAACATTTTAAAGCTTCACATCCAGAACTGTATCAATTCCCAACAAATCTCAACATCATTACATATCTAAAGGACCCTCCTGTCTCTTTGTCATTTCGCGTGGAACAAACTCCCAATGATACTATTCTTTCTTCCCTCATTGAGTACAAATGCGCGATCGATCACACAAGTATTTCATCATTTATTTTCGACACTTCAATCTAGAGACTCTATGAGCCATTTGTAGTTGTGTTCAAATTAAAAAGAGAGAATACGAAAGAAACCCCTGCATTGAAAAACAAAACGGCTTGACAAACAAAGCATGATTATTGACTGAAAAAAGAAACATAGAAGAAAAAAAAAGTGATAAGATAGAGAGGAAGAGAAAAAAAAAACCATGTGAAAATCCTAGTCAGGATGTATATAAGAAATAATGAAATGAAATGATCGTTGAATCCACCCACAGACACAAAGTTTTTGTAGTCAATCTCTCTATGTCGCGCGTGTCGTGTTACCTTGAAAATCAACATTCGAAAGCTCTGAAGTCTATTATACTATCAATCAATGCTTGCTTTCTCGAAAGTACAATCCTCTCAATCATCACCGCTATAAGCAGAAGAAGATAAGAAAACACAGGACGTCAGAAGATTGATTTGTCTTTTCTTCATACAAAATAAGTTGACTTACAGGAAGAAGTAAGACCCCGAAGCTAATTGTAGGATAAAAAAAGAAAGTGTAATTAGCAAACATATACTACCATAAGAAATGTTTAAATTCAAGAGAACAAATTGTACCCTTTTGTTCCTTATCTTTCAAAGAATCAGTTTTGTTAATTCGAGGTCGGAAGTTCGATGGATCTCTTCGGAAAGTAATCTCGAGTGAGCCCAAGAACTGTTTAATCAATACACCCCAGATAAAAGAAAAAGAAAAGGGATGGTGAGCAAGTAGGCCAGAAAACATTTCCTCTTCTGCTTGTTTTTTGTTCTCGTGGTCCAATGGACTTTTTCTCTTACCTTGTTCATTCCGGTCAACAAATTCTGAGGCCTAGGAGAGTCATGAGAAGATTGTTGTAAGGAGATATGCGCCTTCTTTGAGAAAGACAATTCAAAGTGATAGGGATACTCTTACGCATGAGCTGTGGCTTCTATGGATGGTTTCCCATCATAAACGATCACTCGATCGGCCAAGTAAGTCGCCCTGAATTGGCAGTCGAAGCATTGTGATTAGATGGGGGTGCGGATTAACGAACTTGATAGTGGAGGAAACCAAGTAGTCGTCACTTACATGATCTATCAGAAACAAAATTGAACAAGGAGATGAGCGTCAACTGAAAGCAAGTAGTCGATGTATCGTAAGTTTTTGAATGACTCACAAAATCGTGCTCGACGATAAAGGCAGTTTTCTTGACGGTCATGATGTAACGTTTGATGATTTTTGAAGTGACAATACGTTGTTCAGAATCGAGGTAGGCACTAGGTTCGTCAATCAAAAAGATATCTGTTCTCGGTTTACCCAAGGCCAAGACGAGAGCGACTCTCTGAAGTTCACCACCGGATAGGGTGAGGACCTCTTGGTCCATTAGGCCCTCGATATTCAAAGGCTTGATGACATCAGCCTGGAATTGAGGGTGTAAAAACATCTCTTTTATCTGTTTGATCAAAAGCATTCGGACGGAGCCTTTGAACTTTGGGGCAATCGTTTGTGGTTTTAATGAGACCCTTTCTGGGTTGTAGGGAAGCGTTAGATCGGTTTCATCAGGTTTGATCTTGTCTGCAATCAACTTCACAAATGTCGTCTTGCCCGTCCCATTCTCCCCCAACATCACGATAATCTCCGAATCCGTAAAGTTTCCCGCTTCGACATTCAACTTGAAGTTTCCTTGTGTCTTAGTCATCGCTGGGTATTTATAACTACGAGATGATTCAATCACGATATCTTCAGCCGAGTCTGCAATCTTGAAGTGTAAGGATTCATCTCGGAATCGTAGATTTTCCGTTGGAATCATCCCATCCAAAAATATGTTGATACCTGTAAAATTAAATCAACGCTCAGCCTGTGAACCACTAGTTCATACCGAGCCAAGTTTATTTACCTTCACGGACTGAGAATGGCAATGTGACGACACCATAGGCTCCAGGTAGTCCGTACAAACAACAGATGAAGTCTGATAAGTAATCCAAGACAGATAAATCGTGCTCGACACATATGACGTAGCACGTTGGGTGAAGTAAGGACCTGATTGTTCGGGCGGCATTTAACCTCTGCTTGACATCCAAATAGGATGAAGGTTCATCGAACATATAGCTTGAAAGAGAAAGAGACTGTTAGATGCTACGGGGAAGCGAGGGAAGAGAGAGTGACGAGGAAGTGAGACGTACATGTCTGCTTGCTGAACACAACTCATGGCAATAGCAAATCGTTGCAATTCACCACCACTCAGTTGACTAATTTCACGATCAACAACGTCATTCAAGTCCAAAACGTTCAACATCTCTTGTTTCTTTCCTGCTCCATCTTTACCTTCTAAGAGCTCGCCCACTTTGCCCTTAACCATTCTGGGGATATGGTCAACGTATTGGGGCTTGATCAGGGCCTTGAGATTATCTTCTAGGATTTTGGTGAAATAGTTTTGAAGTTCAGAGCCTCGGAAGTGTTTCAAGATTTCTTGCCAGTCCGGAGCGACCTGTGAAGGAAATCGTTGGTACTTGTGCAATCGAGTAGTCCCAATCAGGTAGGGATAACGAAATGGTTCTTACATCGAATCTGCCAAGGTTGGGTTTTTGTTTACCGGCTAGAATTTTTAATGCTGTACTCTTTCCAATACCGTTTGTACCGACGAGACCGAGCACTTGCCCAGGACGGGGAATCGGTAAACGATGAAGCTTGAAGGCATTGGCCGAATATCGATGTGTAACTTCTTTTTCGAGGTTGGTTGGTAAATTGATGACGTTGATGGCTTCGAAAGGACACCTAAACAGAATCGGTTGAAAATTTGTATGATGCGCATTTGCGGTAGATAAACAGCTAGTATCTTACTCACTTCTTCGGACAGATACCACAACCAATACATAATTCCTCTGAAATGAATGCAATCTGAGCCGTAAAAATTGAAAGGGCCCATCCATCAGATGTATAAGCGGGAATGCTGTTTATGAAAGAAGACAAAGACCGATCACTCACCTTTGAAGTATTTTCGACTTCGATACATAATTTACCTAAACTCGCCCGGACGTAAATTTGATGTTAGTATCAAGATCGTCATCTAAAATCCACTCAAACGCACCCATTCGGACGACCGGACATGACTTTTTACATTCCTGCTTGCACTTTTTCGGTTTACATTCTAGCAAACAAAATTCCAGTTCGTTTCAAACAAGATAAATCAGTTCCGTCGTCAGTATTTGGTCTCTCCCGTCCTATCCGATGCTTACTGTCGGATGAGACGATAGCGATTCGAGTGAGTTTGTCCGTCATTCTCGGCGATGTTTTCTTTTTTTTTTTTTTTTTTTTGGGATGATGGTACTGGCCAGAGGGGGACAGCGTGGCAGGGGGACACGGGGGGCCCCGGATTCGGAAGGGGGTCGCCCGGCCAGCTCATGCATGACTTTTCGCTTCGGGGTTTTTGCCACAGCCCTAACCCAATCTCATCTGAGCACAGTGCCTTGTTAGAAGATGGACAAGACCCATTTTTGTTTGCTTGTCGGAGACATCTTCACTTAGTACATGGACATATATACCCATAGGGATCCTCCATCACATGAGAAAAGATTGATGCCTCCAATATGGTCTTGCAAGCGCGTCTGGGCACAGGCCCAAGTCCCGCGTGTCCTAGTGCCACGGGGGCTTGAATTGGCAGGTCGCGCGGGGCTCGGAACTTGGCACAGGCCCAAGTCTGGCTTGGCCGAACCCAGCTCTGACTGACCCTCTGGGCTCACCAGATCACCGACACCAACCACCAACCACAAAACCCGACCCAACCACCACAACACTACAGGACCCCGGCAAGCCCCCCAATAGGGGGGTGTTGAAAAAGGTATGCTAGAATTGCAAAAATCCCAGAAACATACTCTTGAAGAACCTTGAAAAAGGTATGAATTTTCATTTTGGGCTAAAAAGGTGCTCTTGAGATTGCACATTTTAGGTATGTGAAACTGGTCAAAACCAGTAAAATCCGGAATTTAACCCCAAAATCAGAATTGATTTGGGGAACACCTTCTTTTTGGGGGATTTTGGCCTGAGCATACTCTTGAAAGTGGTATGAATGTCCCAGAAAACAGGTATGAATTTGGCCAAAATCCAGACTTTTTTTTCTCCTTTACTAATTATTACTTTCCCCTCACAGATGTCCAAATCTGCCATGATGGACTCAAATAACTTGGAAATCCAAACAGATAAGGTGCAATTGCGGGTGCTTGTTAAGGATCTCCAAGAACTAACCAAAAAAAACATCTCAACAGGAATCAATCAAGAAAGCAAAAGAAAAAAACCCAATGAAAATCGGACTTACAAGAGTGATGGACAACTTACAAGGTGCGGAAGGCAAACACAATCATCAAGCCAGAAGTCCGTGACCTCATCCACAAAAACATTATTGGAAAAGGAATGAAGATTTATGATGTCTCCCAATGCCAAATCCAGAGGATCAAGGC
>LUKR01002165.1:0-10346 GCA_019395275.1 Puccinia brachypodii
GGACACACACACACACACACCCCACATCTTATATTCATCCATCTCATATATCATCACATTCGTCCTCTAACATTGTCCTCTAACATTGTCCTCTAACATTAGTCCTCTAACATTGTCCTCTAACTGTCCTCTAACATTGTCCTCTAACAGTCCTCTAACAGTCCTCTAACATAGTCCTCAATAGTCCTCCAACAGTCCTTAACAGTACTACATTAGTCCTTGAATAAAGTCATCAAACAAAACATCAACAGTACAACTACATACCTTCTACACCTTCCCCTTTCTCCTACTCAACAAGTGGAGTCCCTCTGATATCAACAATAAGCATCACCAAGACTGTGAAGAAGAGATTAGCCACATTCTTTTCTTTATTTTCTTGGTGTTACTCTCACCCTTAGCTTTAGTTCAGGAAGGCAGCTTCATCAGCACCTTTCGTATAGCTCTTACCAGTTTCTACTATCTCCCTTCCAAGCTCTATCTCCCACGCAGAGTAGTTCCACACCACACTTACACATGGTTTTTTGAATTTATTCAATATGCACCCAAACCTGCTGTGAGGCCGTGCGGGCGTCCAAAGGGGTGGTTGAACTCAAACTCAAACCACCATCAACACCTACCTCTTGTTAAGAGCACATCACAAACTAAAAACCCCAAACCACATAGCTCCCCAAAACTCAACCAAATCAAACAAAAAAAACGTCAAAATAACTCCCAAATTTCCCTCATCAGTGCCACTGGCTCCAATTTTTCAGAAAGTCAATTTTTTTCTTTTTTGACTTTTCAATCCCATTTTTTTACTCCACACCCCCTATCTCCCTCAAAAAGCAAGCAAAAATCACGAGCAACAGACAAAAATAATTCCAAAGTCTCCAAAGTTTCAGAAAAATAATCTATTCTCTTAGGGGGTATCAAATATGACCAAATCCACCATTTTCAAAACCTTTTAGTTATTCACCTGTTATGTTTTGGGACCCACTGATGAAGAATTTTATTTTTGGACAATTGACTGGTTTCTAATTGTGGATATGGTATATTTGATACCCCCTATTATTTTTTTAAAATTTCTACTTTTTACCCTATCTCCCTCAAAAATCCATCAAACCACACCAAAAAAACTCAAAATTATCTATTTCCACTCATCTTCTTCTTAAATCACAGCCAATCTTCCAAAAAAAACCTCCAAAACTCTCCAAAAACATCCACAACCAAAAAAATATATCAGAATGAACAACAATTCCAACATTACTAAAAAGGTTTTTGCATTGCATTTATAGGATGCGCGGTAAGATTGCATGTCACATGCAATATCATCTCGCATTTTCAAAATGCAATCAAATTTTTAGTGCCAAAGATTCAATTGCATTTTGAAAATGCAAAGTGACATTCCATGTGACATGTGATGTTACTGCTGTGAGACTCCAAAAGTGTTTTACACCCCTTTGGCTGAATTGCAAGAATTATTTGTGGGGAAGCCACTGCCTCTCTGAAGACAAAAAACTGACAACACCCCCAGCTAGGCTGGAAACAGAAGATTGTGGACTAGTGTAGTTGAATATATATCTCTCTCAAGTGGCTCAGAAGGGTAGGTAAGGCAAGTTATGCAAAGTACTGGTTATTCAGTGCTCAGAAATGGTGGATGTAGAATGTTTAAGATGTATTGCAGTGTGAGGTACTCCTCAGAAATGATGATAATGTGTGTGATTCAATACTCTGATTTTTAATGGGGGGGAATCAGATCATATGATAGGATATGATAGGATGAGATGAAAACAGGATTATAGGCAATTCCAATCATTCTGAGCAAAGATATAACTCCAAGTGTGACAAATCTGGTAAATTTCACTCAACTGGGGGAAAAAGAGATGGTCAATTGGGAAAGACCAAAAAGACTGATTGTTCTTTCCACTTCACTGGTAATTTCTATAAGAAAATACACTTGTTTCAAATTAAAACCAAAAATTCACAACACAATCATCTCCCTTCCCATGATCCCTCTTTTCATCCCATACATAGAATATTAAAACAAGACCAGAAGGAATTAGTTGAAAAATTAAGCCATGCTGGTGCTAATACCCTCCAGATTAAATCAGCTTTAATTCAAGATGATGGATCTCCTATTTCCATCACGCCCTCCACTCTTTATAATAATATAGACAAGATGAGAACCACTTCTATTCAAGGAAGAACTCACATGGAAGCTTTATTTGATGAAATTCTTGAGCAATGCTTTTATTATACTGCGAGAAATGATGATCAAGGCAATATAAAATCATTTTTCTTTTGTTTGAATGATTCTTTAACCTTAGCCAAGAGATTTTGCACCACTTTCCTGATTGATTGCACTTATGGAACCAACAAGTACAAGTGGCTTATTCATGTTTCTGGTATAAATAGTTCCAACAAATCCTTATCTGTGGCTTTTTTTTACATCTCATCAGAAAAAGAAGAAGAATATATCTGGGCTTTGCAGCAACTTCACCTTATTATATATTCTATTAATCCCTCTGTATTAATCACCAATAAAGAACAAGCCCTCATCAATACCTTAGAAAAGGTTTATCCTAATGGAGCACATCTACTTTGCACTTGGCACATCTCTAAAATTATTAGAACTCACTGCCATAAGCATCTCCCCTCTGAAAACGCTTGGAAAAAATTTCATGACCATTGGCTTCTTTTCATCCACTCTCCAACTATATCTGCTTATCAAAAAAATTTCACTAAGCTATCTATGCTCTGGGACACAAATACTGGAGATTATATACTTAATAATTGGATTTCTCTGAAGGAAAGATTTATCCCTTTACATTTCAACAAACATCTTCAATTTGGAAACAATGTCTCTTCCAGGGTTGAAGGACTTCATGCCCATATCAAGAGATTTGTCACTTCTTCCACTGGCTCCTTCTTTTCTGTAGTTAGACAAATCCGCCTAGCCCTGACTAACAAGATTCATGGAAGATTTATAAAATCTTTCCAGCATACTCACAAACATCTCACCGGCTTACCTCCATGCCTGGTTAATCTCAATGGATCAATCTCTAAAAATACTCTAATGCTCTGTCACAAACTACTCAAATGACCTATCAAAAACTCTAACTGCACTGGAAAATTTTCTTCTCACATGGGGATGCCCTATAACCATAGAAATCATCAAGCTGACAAAGATGGATTCAAATTTACTATAGAAGATTTTCACCAGCAATGGCATGTTCAAAATCTGTGTTTTTGCATATTTCATGATTTTTTTAATTGATTTTTGCTTCTTCTTTTGCTCCTTATTTGATTATGGATCTTTTCCTTTTTTTTCCCTACAGGATCTGCTCCCATCAATCAACACTGAGGCTCTTCCTGATTCTATTATTCCCCCAACAAAAGAAAGCAATGAAGATCAATACCTTAGCCACTTATTCAATCAGTTGAAATCTTTTCAACCTGGGGAACAACAATTCTATCTTGGAGAAATCAGCAAACTTTTTGAAGGGGGATTCGTAGTAGCTATTGAAGAACCCAAATTGCAGCAAAATTCAAAGGAAGACCTCAAGCTTCAGCAAACAAGAGGAAGCACAAAACCACATCTTCATCAAAAAGGGAGCCATCTGCTTTTGAACATCAAGATTCTAAGGAGAAGATGGAAAGAGGGGAAGGTGTGATAGATGTTGGACCAAAAATAAGTTTTTTATTTGTATTCTCTGATTTGGATTCCCAATTCCTTCTCCCTTTTTTTTCTCTTATTTTGTTTTCAAATTTCCAATGGATATTTATTTTTTCTCAAGATTCTAAAGAAGAGGGGAAGGCCCAGGAAGAACAAGGCAAAAAGTGATTCAGAGGAATCAGAGGTTAGTTTGCCTTTTTTATCAAATATTCAAGTCTTTCATGCACTACAAAAGCAATTCAATCACATTTTGTAGATGCGCGGTTACATTGCATCCGCAAACGCAATGTTACCGCGCATATGTAAAATGTGATCAAATCCCTTTCACTTATAGTGAAACCATTGGATCACATTTTACAAATGCGCGATGACATTGCATTCGCGAATGCAATGTTATTGCGCATCTACAAAATGTGATCCAATCACTTTTGTAGTGATGACTGTGACTGATGACTGATTTATTATTGAATATGTTTCCTCCCCCAGGCAAAGGATGATACCGGGGACAAGGGAAGCAATGATGAACTACCAGAGGTTTCATTGGAAGAACCTGGGACTTTAATAACTGTAAGACTTTTTTCTCATCCTCTTTTATCACTTTGAATGATTTATTGATGTCTTCTCTTTTTCCTCTTCTGTTTTTAGAGATCTGGAACAAACATAAAGAAGGTTACCTTCCAATTCAAGGGTTTGGATACTCAAATGATGGATGAAGATGAAGTTGAAGCTTACCACCCATTTAATGTCAGAATTTCTCCTTTTCTCCTTGATTGGATTTTTGTTTCTGACTTTGATGATTTTCTATTTGATTTTATATACTAAACTCACTGCAAGCTCTGTGGCCACCCATGAAACCTATTCTACTGAGGGGAGGACCTGGAGCACTCATGAAGATTTGGATGTCAATGAGGTAAGTGCCTATTCTTTGTCTATACTTTCAAGTGGTTTCTCATTTCTCCCCTGCTCTTTCCCCCCATTCTCAGTACAAATTCAAGGCCAACATTATCCCCAGGTCCCGTGATCTTATCTCAACAATCACTGATGTCATAGGTGATGGTAATTGTGGTTTCAGAGCCCCTGCAGTAAGTATGGGACTGGAATCTGACACTTGGAGGGAAATCAGGAAGAAAATGAAGGAAAAAGTAACAGTGAACTCACTCTACTCTGATCAACATTTCCTGGTTAATGTATTTGGGGAATCTGCTGATATTATGTTGGAGGGATTGGATTGGAGTGAAATGGGAATTACTCCTGTGGAGTTCTGGATGAGTTTCCCTGGCCATGGATATTTACTTGCTGACACTTTCAAGGGGCCAGTGGTTTTACTTTCTTAGGCTATTCTATCCACTTATCTTCCTCTTTCCCATCCTCCTACAAATCTTTCCCCCATCTGTCTCCTTTGGATTTCAGAGATTTCCCACATAATCTCTTTCTCTTTCAAGGATATTTTATGGGCCTCTCACTACAAAAATTATTGGATAGCATTGTGAAAATGTGTGGTAACATTGCATGTCACATGCAATGTCACCTTGCATTTTCAAAGTGTGATTGAATTGCTAGGGCTAGAAATTCAATCACATTTTGAAAATGTGAGGTGACACCTCATGTGACATGCAATGTTACTGCACATTTTCACAATTCAATCCAATAATTTTTGTAGTGTCTCCAAAGCTGGACCCTTTTTGGATTCATCACACCAAGAAGGAAGCCAAGCCATGGAGGGATTCTAACCAACCTAATTTAGATCTTGGTGAAGAGATTCTCTTGCCTAAGAGAAGATCTTGAAGCCTCAAGTATTTGGATGTGGATATTTAATAATTATATGTTTTGTTTACCCACGTTGCCTATTTTTATTTGTCTCTTTCCTGGTTTTTCTTATTTGGCCCTTTTTCTTTTGTCTATTTTTATTTTATACTTGAATAAATACAATATATGATGAATATATGAAAAATTTAAAGGCATGGCTATTTTTATATGGTTTGTCTGCTTCTTGATCTCTTCTTTCAATTTTAAATTCTTTTCTTGCTACTTTTTCTATTTTTTTACTTTGAAAAATCATAGAGGGAAAATTATTGATTTCTGGGTTCCAAAATAATTACCATCTGAAAGCGGGCCCTTCTCAGATAAATAAACTTCTTTTTGAATTGAAACTGGAGTGGTTTTTAAGCCCACCATAAATTCAAAAAACAAAAAAATTAAAAACCCCTATTTAAAAAAGATCAAAAAATTAAAATACATTTTTTCAAAATTTTGAATACATCAAAAATTCAGGCCTTTATTTACCACCCCCGAATCTATTATCAAAATGGAACATTCCCGCAGGCAGTTGGGAAAATATTTGAATTTAAAACCGTGTGTAAACGTGGAAAACGGCATACATTTTTTTAGGGGGTTGATGTTGCTGCAAGGTCCAAACCGTGTGTAAATGCGGATTTAGAGCATACCTTTGACAAAACCCTTTTTTTCTTGGTGAGAGAGAAAAAAAAAAACTAAAAAAGAAAGCAATGCAATAAGTTTGGTTAGCTCCTTGCTTGACAACCAGCAGGCAATCTTCCTCCAAAAAAAAAATAACCAAAATGTACGTGCATACATTGGCATTACATGGATCTAGTCAAGCTTTCAAGATCAAAAATAAAATGAAAAATGAAAATTGATAAAAAAATATTTTTTTTTCTTTGTGAGAAATAAAAAATGAGAAGAGGAAGATCATTGATAAAATTGAGGGGGACATTATTACAAAATTGATGCTTGATTTCCATATTAGAGGGTATCAATTATGTGAAATCTAGAATCTTAAAACCTCATTATCTCCTAAATCACCCCATTATTGATGATGAAAATGTTTTTAAAATAAGCACTTCCATGCCTTCCAAAATGGCATAAATACGGATTTAAAAATTGTGGATCAGTTCAAGGGTAAATGAGTTTTGAAGTTTTCAGATTTCTCATATTTGATACCCCCTATTTGGGTGAAAGACAATTTGAGGGAATTTTTATTTAAAGTCAGAAAGGTTTTGCACTTGACAATCCATCCATATTTTTTATTCATAGTGGATTTGCCAGGTAAAAAAGGAATATCAGCATTTTTTCACCTCATACACTCTTTCCTTTGGCTCCTGTGAAGCCTAAAAAGATATTCCAGTCTGACCTGTAGGGTGTGGGTTTCCACAGAGATCTAAAATAATTATAATGGTCAAAACATGATGATATTGGGTCAAAACTGGGAATGCTTATCAGCAAATACCACAACCAATTTCTAGCTGACCACACATGTCATGATCTCTAACATGATTTCCGCATTCTGTGTCATCTTGTTTGAACAATCCCACACCAATGACTGTTGGTATATAGATATAATAATATTCTCAAGGCTACTGTGTAGAATTACACTAGAAGTAGCAGTAGGCAGAGGGATATTTCATCATTGGCTCACACAACATATAAAATCGGTTTGTAATTACATTGCGTTCACATGTATCTCCGAAAAATTGTTCTTAAAGTACAAGATTTGATTGATTTCAAGTGGAAGGTATTGCCTGTCAGCAAAAGTTCACATGTTTGCAGTGTAGAAAACCAATAAATGCAAAAGATTTCAAGTAAATTGAAATTGAAGTGCCGGTGTGGGACCACAATCAGACCTTCTGGCAACCGGCACAAACGAATTCTTTGAGGAATTGTCATTAGTCAAGTCGTCGGCGCGATTGAGTCAAGATACGGAACAAGAAAAAACTGTGACTAAGGCAAGGCTTACTTGAGGTGGACACTAAACCGGAGCAAGAGTAGCTGAGTGTCTGGCCATTCACGATATTGTCACAACCTGCAAGTTGACAGTCAAAATCTGATTCAGTACTGCGATGCAAGAGTCCTAGTGGGACATAAGGTTTGGTTGAATGCAAAAGGAAAACATTATTTACGCTGAGTCCCAACGCCGCCGGGCCCACAGTATCTTGTGCAAGTTTGTGTGCTCTTGGCGGTGCTTGTTCCACGAGATGACCTGAGCGTGCAACCGGTACCCTCTATTTGTTTGCGGTTGAATGACGTCATATCAGTGCTTTGCACCCATGGCATTAGTCTGGCTAGGATTCAGCGGGGCGATGAATTGCGCTTACGGTAAAAGGACTTGCAGGAAGGGGGACAGTCGTACGTGCCCTGGTTATAGGTATTGACGACTGTGTACACAACACATATCAGTAGGGTGAAGAAAAGCAAAGTGGTATAGAAATGGCTCACGCAGTCCTTCTCCGTGCCCGGGGAAGTAGGAGCTTGCGTTAGTCACCTCCACTCCCTGTCCTTGTACTAGACCAAGGAAGCCGACGACAAAAATTGTGATACTGGATAAAAATTCATTCATCATGGTGGGTATTATTTCGATGATATAACGATTACTTCTGCGGGGTTTGGATTGCTTCTGGTTTTCTTGGGGGAAAGAGGCCGGAAGCGTTCAAGTTTTTATAGATCCACTAGTCAGGTTGTGGGCCCAACTGTTCAACGTCGAACCCAAGTTGTCAGGATCATCTCTAAAAGGTTATATATTATTCGAAGCACGGTTTCCATGAGGATATTTCCAACAAGGTTTGATGGTAACGTGAGCAACATCATCACGCGTATCATCCAAGGCTTCAGGCCAGCTACGTCGTAAAAACCCAAAAACGACGTGCTCCGACCGGTCTTTTGGTGGGACGATGGGCCTATCCCGCCCAGAAGTAATGTCTTTCAGGTTACGCCTCGAGGTGCTGCCTACGTATACTCCAGTGCGGAGGTCCTGCTTAGGCATGGTCGTCCAAGGGATGGTTGAAAAGTTTGCCTCGGGCTCTCCGAGCCTGTCTGAGTAGTGGCAAGGGAACCATTAATTTGTGGGGTGTCTAGCTCACCAACAACGCCACTCAAAATGTGCTTCGGATGTTGACTTGGCGAAGGACGCTTGTCCTGCGCCAGCTGTCATCATCATAGTGCTCGCTTGCTCTGGACCTGTTGGTGCCACATGTCGTTGATGTGATCTCACCTCCAGTGCCACTGGGCTCAAGGGCACTCGGTTTCTTCTTATCTGAGCCTGAGGCCGGCCCACTGCCAGCATATATGAAAGATCGGTCGGGCGCATCCCAGTAAATCTGGGCTGCGCTCAACCGATTGAAACTCGGTTGGGCGGACCCAATGCAATTGGCATCCGATCCAATTTCGGTTGGACGGTCACCGAGGGTTTCACCATCCGATTCAAACTCGACGGCGGAGCAGGCGAATTGAGATCGATGGGCCTCTCAACCGATCAATCTGAAACCTCGGTTAACTATGAGCCGAGTCAGCTTCGGCCAGCAGCAACCGATCAATCAATGCTCGGTTGCTAGGTCAACCGAGCCTTCAAATCCTCGTTTGCGTCGGACCGACGAATGTGCGCTCGGTTTGTGACCCACCGAGGAAAATGAACCTCGGGAGGTCACAAACCGATGAAATCGAATTATCGGTTTTGTGCCTCCCCGAGGAAATCGGAATTCTGGGTCCTCTGTGATGAGGAAAATATTTAGAGGTTTGGAAAAATGACACCTGGGAATTGGCAAACAACACCCAACGACCGTTGACAGACTGTTGGCGGGTGTTGTTTTTCCAATTTGACACACACGTTTGGGTGTCGTCCGAACAAAAATGTGTATAAATTTATTATTATTATTTTTTTAGGGGTGTCAGAATCCTATTCTAACAGCCAAGGTAGGTGTTTTTATCAAGCTGGAGAAGGCATTTGAGACTTGCAGTTACAGCTGCAAGATTGCATAGGTCTGGCATTCAGCTGGTGTACAGCCATTGGCATCTCAATCATTATTGGAAGTATATACCTCAACATTCCCAAAACTGCCGCTGTGGTCAACATTCCTGTTTTGGGAGGACAAAATCAAAAATTTATTTTGTATAAACATATTTACAACTCATTTATTGATATAAGGATACATGCTAGGAAGGAGATATGTGGAAGGGAACAAGCTACCTGCATATCAGACATGTATGTGTGGAATTATGCAGTTCCTTAGCGACAGCACAGCCACATATGCAGGTTCTTAGCAACAGCACAGCCACATATGCAGGTTCTTAGCAACAGCACAGCCACATATGCAGGTTCTTAGCAACAGCACAGCCACATATGCAGGTTCTTAGCAACAGCACAGCCACATATGCAGTTCCTTAGCAACAGCACAGCCACATATGCAGGTTCTTAGCAACAGCACAGCCACATATGCAGGTTCTTAGCAACAGCACAGCCACATATGCAGGTTCTTAGCAACAGCACAGCCACATATGCAGGTTCTTAGCAACAGCACTGCTGTTTAGGCAGTTGCCTAGCAACCACAAGCCAGTCAAGCAGACTACACAGCAACCAATTAAAGCTGTTCAGGTCACTTGAGAAGGTCCCATAGCCACAGGGCTGTGCAAGCCACACTTGTAACTACATCACTAGCTAAAAATCCTCATGTTTTTCTATATAAAGGGCCTTGTTTTGCCAAGTTTTTAGATCATCATGCAACAGGCAGAGATTGATCTTCCCCCCCCCCCCATTATCACATTCATATCATATTATATTTTGTCTCAGACTATCACCTCTGAGGAGTTAACCACCACTGCAATTCATATTAAAACATTTTACACCTACAATTACTGCACACTAAACAACTTCTGCTCTTTCATAAACATCTGAGTCACTTTAGAG
>LUKR01002166.1:0-10341 GCA_019395275.1 Puccinia brachypodii
CCTTGGCTTCAAGCCAAAGATGTTGCTGGTTTTTTCTTTGGCTTGAAGCCAAAGAATTTAATTGACACAGGTGGATGGGGTAATGATGCCTATCACTTTACCAATGTCTCAACAGCCAGTCTGCCGCAATCAAAAAGGATTCATTGCCCATAATGTCTTTGGGGTAGTCAACTTTGATCTTGAGTTCCTCTATGTTTTGGCTGGCTGGGAGAGTTTTTTCCACTTTCTTTTTTTAATTCCAAACCAAAGAAGAAACCGGCAAAGTGCTTGGTTTGGAACCGGAGGGCCTGCTGAGCTGGATGAGCTCATCTCATACGCAGCTCACACAGCTCACATTACTCATTGGAAGGAACCCATTGTTATGTTTATAATATGTGTTATGGATCTAAATACACATTTCAAATCATTTTTTTGTGTATTTATATTTTCTTGCTATAGTTTTATGCATATTTTCTCATCAGCACACATATGTACATACTCCAAAACTATAAATACCTCTCATGCTATGAAATGCAGTATTCCCTTGGGGGAATTTTCTATTCTCATCTTGCACACATATTCTCGCTATAACACCCATGACCCCCCGGCTTGTACGACTTGGTTTCCATGGGCCCTACAATATGGCATTTGGTGGACTAGTACGCCACACCTCCTCCAATACAGCTCCTGGGTAACATCTGCTGGATGAGATGGATGGGCTGGCATTTGAGCTTGATGGGCTGGATGAGCTGGCATTTGAGCTGGATATCACATAATCCATAACCCCCAGCCCCTAAACCCCTAATTCCCATTTGGGGATGAGGCCAGGGGGGATTGAACCCACAACCTGATGGGTGGGTGGATTTGGAGCCTGCTGGAAACCATTCAACTAGGCAGACTTTGTCTGCATTTTTGTTTTGTAGAACTAGTCTGCTTTGAGAGCCAGCTCTGGCTGCTCTCTGTTTATAAACCAAGAAAGTTGCCAGTTATTTCTTTGGTTTGGAACCAAAAAAAAATAGTTGACACAGGTGGGCTGGGAAGGGAGCGCACACAACAGCCGGGTGATTGCCAACACTTTACAAAGGTTTGTTGATCCCAGAGGGCCAATTCTACCTTGCTGATGCCGGATATGCGCTTCAAAAGGGCCTGATCACACCATTCCAAGGTGTTCAGTACCAATTGAAAGAACAAGCAAGATGTAGTTTGAAACCGGCCAATCCCAAGGAGCTCTTCAATCTGTGTCACGCCTCCCTACAAGACATATTCAAAAGGATCTTTGGTTGTTTGAAAGCAAAATTCAAGATACTTGCCACACCATCTGAACACAACATTCACAGTAAGGTCCAGCTAGTATATGCTATGACTATGATGTGGAACTTCTTGTGGCACCACAATCAATATGAAGAAATACCTGATCTCTATGAACAAGAAGAGTCTGATGAGGAAATTAATGAAGACCTGGATCCAACCGCACCAGGAAATTGTTACTGAAGATTGTGCGCAGAAGATGTAGCCCAGGTCTCCAAGCGGAAACGTATGTCTGAAAAGATGTGGGATTAATACCAGCAGTACTGCTCTCAAAGGTAGCCAACTTCTGGATACCCTTCCTCCAGATGTTCTTTCTTGTGGTCAGATTGTAATTGGTGGTTTATCTTGCGTTCAATGTTGGTGGTTTCTATTGTGATTGGTTGTTTCTCTCCTAATTGATCAATCCGTCACTTTTGATCACAATAGATTGATTGATTCATCAACCAGGAAATTTTCACTTGGTTCTCTCTCTCATTTCTTATTCCCATTCACCAGACTCAAAACAAAGGCAACACCTATACATTGCCTTGTTAGGTACAAAGGGGCCCCTTTGTATATAGTTAGGCAATTTGTGCAAATTGGCTTGGTTTTGGGTCCGGTGATTACCTCAATTATCAATGTGTTTCATTTGATTTTCCTCATTGTATTTAATATATGTAACAAGTTTGTGAGATAGAGTTGGATTACTAGGAAGAGAGAATGGAGAATAGGAATGATTGCTCTAGTTCAAGGGGTGACTAAGAGGACAAATAGAGGCCGGTTTGATTTCAAACAAGGATTGAATCAGATAGCTGGACAAGGATTGATCAACCAAGCTTTACAAACAGTTGGGTCTGTGGTGGATGTGAGTGAGATGAATACCTCTGCATTTTCCTTGGTCTCCACAACTTGGATGAAGCTGATGTACTTGGTTATTGAGACTACCCCCAAAAACATTGAGGCCATCAGTTTTATTGCCTCTTTCCTGGTGCTTGATGCCGGTGCTGGGTTAAGCTCTGCAGCAACAGGGGGCTTGATGTTGTATTGGCCTTTCTCTCCTCAAAGAGCCTCCACAATCAAATCCACACTGCTTTTCAGAACATTGTATTTGTTCTCCCGGACTTGTTTCTTTGGTGGTTTGCAAGCAGATTTTTTGACCACCTTGATCTTGTCATCATTGGATGAATTGAGATCAATGGCCTTAGCAGCTACTTTTCAACATTTGATTGAGTTTTGCGAGAGGACCAAAAACTCAGATAAATTGTTATTTGACTCATCCGGATTGTCCTTTGGTGGAGCCTGGCCAGGTTGCAAGGCCGTAGATCCAGTTGTGTAAGTTCCATCAACAAAGAGCTCCTCAGCCAAGTTGTACCATGGAACTGTGCTTCTCCTAAGCTTAGAAAATAGTCTCTTGGGATGTTGCTGTGAAATAAGGAGGTATTTAAGTAAGTCATGAGTAGTGGTGTTGAAGTGAAAGAAATACCCGCTCATATCAATAAGTTCATCCCAGGTATCACCATCAGCAGTCACCATTTGGGTTGTATTGTTCCAACCAAATCCAGACAGTGCTAGCAAGAACTTCATGTCTATGAATAGCTTTCAGATATCACCTTTCTGGTTTTTGAGCTGGTGGTCTTCAAAGTGGATTTGGAATTGATTGAACATATCTTTTCTGATGGTGGTCCAGCCCTTTCTCTTGAGGTTCCCACTGTTGGTACCCTTTTCCCAAGTCAACTTGGTCCAGTATGAGTGACAGGAGTGCAATATTTTGCTCCTTGGTCCAGTTGTGGTTCTTCTTCTTCTTTGTCCCATCTTTAGAGTCCGTTTCATTTTCCTCCCTAGCTTCCTGGTTGTCATTGTTGTCTTCACTGCCAGCATAATTGACTGGGATGAGATCATCCCAGTTCAACTGGGATTTACTAAACCAATTTAAAATTGGTTGATGCCAACAAATTGAACACAAATGCAATGCACCCCCCTTTGCATTCTTTCATTGGTTAATAATAACAAAGTTTAAATTGGTTGGGTGCATCCCAGTTAACTGGGATGATCTCAGCCCAGCTAATTATGCTGGCAGTGCTTCAGGCTCTGATTTTCTGATTTTCTCCTTCTTTGGGGTTGTTTTTTTCTTGGTTGGTGTCTTGATCTTGGATACTTTGGGTGTAATGTTTGTTGGTTGGATTCTGGTGGGGGTTTTGGAAACACCACTGGCCAAATTTTTCCTTCATGTTTCCTGAGGAGAGGTGTAGAGTGACAAGTTGATGTATGGGAACGGTTGGGTGAGAGGCACAATCAGAATCTTGGCAAAATCCTTGCAAAAAATTAACTCTGAGTCAATTTTTCAAAACTCGGGATTATGGGGGTCTTATTTTGTGCCTATGGTACACTGGATTTGAGATGATCTGCGGGTTTTGAAAAAAAAGTTCAAATCTGCGCGGAATACTGGGATTTCACCTGCTATGGTACAGGCCACAAATACTAGAAAAAGAAACTGAACCAAGTAAAATAGTAGAAACATGAACAATTATATATTATCCTATCTCACATAATGCCTTCTATCATCCTTCCCAATCCTGGTTGAGACATACTCTCCCCACTCACAATACACTCCTACTAGATACTTATGCCAACGTACTAACCCCATGTTATAATAAGCCTTGTCTGTACAAAGGATGTCTAGACAGAGGTTTTTCTGTCACACTGTTTTGAGTTCGTGACAATTAACACTCTAACTCTATGTCTTAATAGGGGGTATCAAATATACCAAATCCACATTTAGAAAACAGTCAATTATCTCAAAATGTATTTCTTCAAAAACGGGTCTCAAAGGGTCACAGGTGAAGAACCAACAGGTTTTTATAATGGTGAATTTTTGAAAACCTGTCAATTACATAATGGTGGATTGGGCCATATTTGATACCCCCTAATGTGACTATCTTCATTGTTCAAAATAGGCTTAAAAGAATGATTATGAAAAAAAGCCTAAAATTGTTTTTCAGAGAAAGTAATACACAGAAAAGGAAGCATGGAAGATAAAAAAAGAAAGAAAAAAGAGTTTTGATCTTACAGGTGTGGACTGTGGAAGGAAAAAAATATGAATTGAAAAAAAAAATTGGGAGATTGTATATATATAGGGCCACTAGAATCCAAAGACATTTTTCATTTCAAATGGCCACCCCACCCAGAATTTTTTTTTTTTTCAAAGATTTTTATTTCTTCTCATTGATTCATTTTTGATCTCATACTATAATTCCACCACAATCTTCATATTTTTTTATGAGAAAAAAAAGTTTTTTAAACTTTTTTCTTTTTTTTCTTTTTTTTCTTTTTTACAAATTTGATCAAGAAGACTAGGTTAGTAGTTATTTTATGAATTAATTAATTGATTAATTAATATTTTATTGTATAAATAATCATATATATAAAATTCCTCTATGAAAATTCCATCAAGTGTCAGCCATGACTCAAAGTTGAGATAGGTTATGCATCTATCATCATAAAAAATAAAAAAAAATAAAAAATAAAAAAAAAACTGAGTGTGACAAAATCATCAGTCCAAGATATATGATGTTGCAAGCCAGTCTGGGCACAGGCCCAAGTTGGGCAAAAAAGAGGCCAAGCGGGCTTGGCCAATCCCAAATCCCGTGTGGCGCCCTCTAAACCCAACTTGGCCTATAATCAACCCTTGCTTGGCACCTCCCCAAGTTGGAGGGGGTCGGGCCAAAGCCTCGCTTGGCCGAGCCCAAGCCAGGGTGCCACGCGGGCCAAAACCCGCAGTGGGGTATGTACGGGTATGCTATAGGGGCCGGTTAGGGCCCGTTGGTGTTGGGCTTCTGATCGGCCAACAGCTTGGGTTCGGCCAAGCCAGACTTGGGCCTGTGCCAAGATCTGACCCCCGCGCGACCTGCCAAATCAAGCCCCCTGGGCACTGGCCCAAGCCCCGGTGGCACTCGGACACGCGGGTCTTGGGCCAGTGCCCAGACTGGCTTGCAACACCATATATGTACCAAGTCCAATCCACCACCAACATTGTGGTACACATTCCTGTTCTAGGTGGGAGAAAAAAAATTCAAAAAATACATGTGAATATTTACAGCTCACACTTGGATATGAGGATACATAGTATAATGGTATAAGGCAAAGCTGTTCACTACATTTTTATGCTGTACTGTTTATACATGTTTGTTTAATTTATGCAGCAGCACAGCCACTCATGTAGCAGCACAGCATGTTTGTATTGTACTGTTTGCACATGTTTTTTTCATTTATGCAGCAGCACAGCCACCTGTATCTGTTTGTATGGAAACCAGAGGCTGTGCAGGTCACTTGATCTGGTTGCATAGCAACGGCAAAGCTACTCAAGCAGACTACATAGTAACCCAAACAAAGCTGTGCAGGTCACTTGATCTGGTAACCTAGCAACTGCAGGGCTGTGCATGCCACATTCAAGTACACCACTAGCTGAAAGGACTCATTCTTACACAGTCACCCTGTATGCAGCTGTATTTTTATTCACTGGGCAGCTGAATTCCCTCATGTACCTACCTAACTAGCAAAATTAGCTCCCATTTGTCTATTTAATAAGGAGGGCTTCTCTCATCCAATCATCTCATCTCATGGCATCATCTCATCCCATCATCAGATCCCATCATTGGATCTGAGGAGATTATAAGATCATCCAATCTCCCCATCAGATCACATTATTGTATTTCACACTATTATCATTTCTGAGGAGTACCTCAGACTGCAATAACATCTTAAACATTCTACACCCACCATTTCTGTCGACTGAGTAACCAGTCCCTTGCGTACTTTTCCTTGCCTACCCAACTGAGCCACTTGGGAGAGAGAGAGAGAGATTCAACTACACTATACCATGATCTTCTGCTTCCAGCCTAACTGGGGGTGTTTTCAGTCTTTTTTTGTCTTCAGAGAGGCAGCGGTTTCCTCATACATACTTCTCTAAATTCTGCCAAAGGGGTGCAAACCACTTTTGGAGTCTCATAAACTTTGAATCATCACTCCCAAGTATTTTAGGGAAGTGAATTTATTAGCAAGAGAGAGAAAGCAAAGAAATACCTCATAGGTTTGTACTGAGTGCACTTGAAAACAATCCAACATACAGGGTACATAAACAAATATGTACATACAATATTTTTATGGTTTTCTGTAGGGATATGTACATGTGTTTTTCTTTGGTGTTGAGTATGACATAGCAGACAGACAAAGACCTGTGTGCACTACAAGAAAATCAGGTGCAACTGAACCCAGTTGACATTCCAGAGCTTGAGTAACACTATTCCTGGATCTGGAGACAAACTCCCAGCCTTTTGTGTGGTACCACCTGGTCAGCCCCTTGTAGGTACAAAGGCACACAAGGGGGTACCACAGGACCCGGGAAAGCCCCTACTAAGCCGCCTCATGTAATTCCAGGAATATCCGGGGTTTTGATACGTAGGGAAACCCAGTTTTTTTGGGCCATGCCCAGCTTTGATACCTTTTACATGAGGTTGCTTTTTTAAAAATTTTCAGGGGGCACATTAGGATCATTCTAAAGGTGCACATGGTCTTTTTTTTACAAATTTTCTAAGGTCTTTCAATTATGAAAAAAAAAACCTTGGATTCATTTTGCTGCCTTCTGAAAGGCTTTAATGTCTTGCTCTACTTGTCTTATGTACACAGGATCACTCATTTCAGAGATCATTGGACGCAATGCTGATGGCAACCAGATAATGGCTTCAGAAGGGTCCGGCTGAGTAACATTCATACCTGCAGTTCTATGGATGAGGAAATGTATGTTGTGCGTGTTGATGTGTGCAAACATCAGGCAATCCGGAGGCGTCTGCTTGAAACCTGAAGCTGCTGGACTGGAATTGGAGTAATTGAAGAGCTGCACATGAATATATGACAGCTTTTCTCATGTGGGTGATTCTTTGATATAGTCGTGTTGACCATTGTTGAAGCAAAATAATCCAGGGATTTTTGCAATAAAAAAAGACTAAAACATAAGTATGCAGAATAGTTAGTCTGCTATCAAACAACAGAAGCTTGGGAAAATAGTAACTTTCCCCCTTCTTGATAGCAACAGCATACTTCCCAGGTCCCAAGGGGTTCTCCTTTTCCACCTTGCCAGTGGCAAAGAATGCTTGGGTGTTAAAGTCAAGGGTAAACAATGTATTGGAAGCAAGCCGTTTCAAGTCCATATTTGTCAGTATGTTCCACCGGTGCATGCAAGCAAGTGTATTGTAATTTTCATCAGCATCTCACAAAAATATTGCAATAATCTTGCTGTACGTTTTTGGAAGCATCTCCTTTGCACCGATTGACTTGCTGGAATTTTGATTGATGATGTTCTTGCATTGTTTGCGTTCATTTCCGTGGTGAACCTGAACTTTGCTGTTGTGATCATGACAGTGGCAAAGTAAGTTTTCCCAATGAAGCTGTTGAGTATCAGTGACCCACTTGAGAGAAGACTGGCACTCAAAATCAAACAAATCAACTATACTCATAGGAATCTGTGCTTCTGATGCTGGTGCCAATCATAATTATAATCACTTTATTAGAAAAACAATAAAAAAAATCATATGGTATATTTTCTCTTAGCTTACCTTGTGGGTTAAGGAGGTCATGGATTGAAATGCGACTCATTCACACCGTTTCTGTTTCCAACAACTCGTGATTTTCCTCTTGCATAAGAAGTTTGTGATCAAGGTTGCAGTGAGCACCATCCACCAGCGCAGCTTCTGCCATAGCATCCTCTGCATTCCCTTTTTGTCAATTGTCCATCTGTCCAGGAGTTGAATTATAATAATATTGCTTTGTTATGCTAAACAAAAAATCATCTGAAAAGTTGTGAATTAAAGATAAATACATGGGAGATGTTGTAGATATATCACTAGGAACTCACCATGTTTACCACTGGTGTCAATTGATAAATTAAGACATTCTTCACCTGGGACTTCCTGCATGCCAGTGAACTTGATCAGGGTTTTGGCCTGCTTTTTGGCAACTTTCAGGAGCTTGTTGATCTGTTCATTAAAAGTAAACACTTTCAATGATATAGTGAGCTTAGGATTGCAAACAACCAAATCCAAAAAAGAGTATTGGTATCCTGCAGATCAAAGGAATCTGGTTGTCAGATATTATGCAACGTTACATGTGGAAAAAGCAATGCAACTAACCTGAATGTACATGTTCCAACTTTGGCATCCTTACCTTTCCAGACATGATGTTCTTGACAATGATGAAAAATTTAGGCATTATCTGTCTGGCATTGAAAACAGTAAATTTTGGAAGGATGACTCACATCCATCCAAAAATGTGTTTGCAGGCCTTGGTTCCATGTTTCCAAGGCATCAAAAGGATTTCAGGGTAGTATTCTTGGTGTGATCTGATTAAGCTTAGCAGAGAATCGGCAAGAGTAGAAAAAAAATTGCGGTACCATTTTGCTTGAAAGACATGACCCTGTTGGCACTTTTCTCCTGCTCTCAAAGATATTCATGCCAGCGCCTCAGGAAAAAGTGATATGTGTACGCCATAATAATTTTTTTGAAGTGAGAAACAGTTTGATTTAACCATGAATCACACAGCTCTCCCAGTACAAATAGGTAGATCAAAATTCTGGTGCAATCAATGGCTTCTAATGCAATCTTAAGGGTGTCCTCAATCAAGACGCGGTATTCCCAACCATTTTCTTGCTTATCGGAGTTGAATGCATCCTTCACATAGAGAGCTGAGTATTTGCACTCAACAATGACTGAAAGATGAAGGATCGAGAACCAGAACTTCCCAAAACACAAGAGGCAAGCTTCTGACAGTAGTTGATTGACGCTGGTCTTCCTTGCATGCTTAGGATCTTGAATGCCAACAAGAGGAAGAAGAGTGCTTCTGACCAAAGGAATCTTGATATCAATGCCGTGTTTTGGTTGAGAAAACACCAAGTGGGAATCTGAGCAGTTCACAACTTCCACCTGAGCCAAAAGTTCATTTGCTGCACCATCAGAACTAAGCAATAGAATCTTGATGTCAGCTTGGTTGCATAATTGGAGTACTTGTTGATGTGTTTTGATGATTTTGGTGGCATTCTCCTTGTCATTGCTAGCCAGAAGAGCAACTGCATAAGTCGGAACACCTGGCAAGGGAAATTGAATGGTGTACGTATGTAACTTGGAGCAGAACAACTTAGTTATGATGATGTGTTCAGTTATTTTCTTGAGGTCTTCTTCTGAATCAAACTTAATATCACCAACATGAGCACCAACAAGAAATCCATTGTGAGCTTGTTGTGATTTCAGGCACACCGTTTGATTGGAGCTGACAGTGAGTGGACTGGTTTAGTTCAAAGCCTCCAAGATTGAACTGACTTGATTAAAATTCTCCAGAGCAAGTCTATCAGCTAGCTGCAAAGAGTTCTTTGCTTGTATATGTCTTTGACTGTGTAATGAATGGCCGGCAAAGGTTTCCCATAAGAGTAAAGCACCTCAAGGGCTTATTGCAGCCAGTTTCATCATGAAATCATCAAAACCAGACGCAAAGGGGACACCAGTCAAAGATTTCCCGGCCTTTTCTCTTTTGTTTTGTATTTCAACCGCCATTACCAATCCGGTGAATGGTTCATGGTCATTGTATTTACCTGCCTGTGCTTGGTCAGCTGAAAACTTCCAGAAATTTAGATCACCCTGCTTGGTGGCATGCTCAAGACTTTTGGCCAGTAGGTTCACTTTTTTGTAAAGGCACCGTTTCTCTTGAAAGGGGTTGGCTGCCATGAGGTCTTTTCTCACAAACTTGATACTATCACTGTCTGAGTACTTTGTATTGATTGCAGCAAGCAAAGACCCATCTTTGTTTACCTCCAGGCAATGATTGCAAACAGGAAATTCCTGGTCGGATCTAGCTGGAATATGCCTAGAACATTTAATCAAGTGGATTGATTGGCAGCCATTGTGACGTTGTGGAACTACTCTTTTCAGAGTCAGAGCTTGAGAGGGAATAGTTGCTTGAAGGGATGCCTCTCTTAATAGCTGGGAGAGCAAGAGCACAAGACAAGATGAATATCTTGCTAATATTTATCGTGAC
>LUKR01002171.1:0-10328 GCA_019395275.1 Puccinia brachypodii
CTTGCTTCTAGCTCACGCTATTTGAGCAACAACTCCTTGATGCTGAAAGCAATGGCAAGACCCAGATCCAGTTCAAAGACAAAGCAATAAAGGTCTTACAAGCAACATTTGAAGATTAATGAGCAAAGGTTTTGGTCAAGAAGCAATCAAAAACCAATGCAACGTTTTGCAAATCAATTTCCACAAAGACCAAAGACAAACTTCAGTTCCACCCATTACAAAAATATAAGAAGATATCAAAGACGTTGCCAACCAATGAAATTTCCACCTACCTGCAAATGCCTGAACCACCTTTTGAGAAATAATTAATCAACTGGTGGAATGAGAGTCAGCATGTACTTCCAAAGCTCTCAATGATAGCCAAGGACTACCTTTCAATTCCGGCCACTTCAGCAGCTAGTGAACGGGTTTTCTCTCAGTTAGGTAATCTAGTTACTGTTAAAATATTTTCTCTCATAGGTGACTCAGTTGAATCTAACATGTGTATGCAATCTTGGCTTTGAGGCAATTTATTTAATAAGGCATATGATTCCATTAAAATTGACTAATAGTTTTCAATTTTTTATGTTTATTTCAACTTTTTCTCACAAAAATCTCCATGTAATACACACCAAGTTGACTGAAAATATTTCTTAAATTAAATAAATGACTATGTGAATTGCAATTGAGAATTCTGGATTTACAGAAAGAAGAAAAGACCTCAAACATCTTTTTTAGGTGTTTTTGGTAATTTTTGGGACTTTTTCTTTTGAATATCTGTGAATACCAAAGTATTTGACAAATTTGTATTTGAGGGGCCCAAAAATTCTGTTGAATACCACCGTGGTATGCACTGAGCTGTTGTCAGCCTGCAAGTACCTTTCACAATACCTGTCACCAACTATTGTTCCAGTTACTACACAGACTACAATATGCACCTTATCTTTATTTAACTTACCTCCTTATGCTTATACAGTATTATGCATTGTACATACTATATAAGATTTGTTCTCTCTTATTTCTAGGTTCCTCAGAAATCCAAGAAGAGACGAAGTTACTCAAACAATATCCAATACCTCTAGCTCCTGTATTCAATCGAGGATTCAATACCAGGATTGCTACTACTTGTCATATTACACTGATCCCTGAACTCAACCAAGCTCGACGTATCTGGTGTATTTATATCAGCGAATCACTGAACCTGAAGCAGCCTTTGATTTCTCAAAACTTATCACTATCCCGTTTTAAGAACAGAAACCCCTGCCGGTAGCCTGTTCTTACTCGATAGCTGACAGCTGTGGTAAGCCTCTCAGCAACTTAGAAAGTAATTCCTCAGTTTGTCTGGTGCACCTGCAGATTTGAATGTAGATGGTGTTAGGACATGTATACAGGAAGGAAAAGCTTTCTGGATGTGTGAATCCTCTACCATAAAAGTTCATAAGGCATGAACAGATACCAACACCAGATTAGTTGGTTGGAAGTTGGCACAGGGTTTCTATTGAACAAGTGAAAAGAAAGGTTGTGTACTGTGGGACTTGAACCCACAAACTCAGCATTCATGAGTGATGCTCTAACCATTGAGCTAAGTACGCATTGCCTATGTTGAATACATTGGTGATGTATTCTTGTGTCTGATGATGACATGATGGTTTGCCTCCAATGCTGATTAGAAGTCTCACATGGATGTGTAAGCAATGTGTATCAAGCAGTGCCTGAGTTTGACACTTCAACAGTTTCTGCTAAGAAACAAAGTGAAGTGAAGGAAGTCAACAAAATCAGTTGAAATATACACGACTATGAAGGAGAGCAATAAAATCTTGGATAGCCACTGTTGGGTGTCCGTGATTCAAAGCCACTGTGGGCCTGGAGCAGACTCTGACTCACACAGTAGGGTCAAAGGTGGCAGTGAGAGAGTTGATTCACAGGCAAGGCAGAGTGTGAACATGGAGTATAGAAGTTGCAGAGGGGGTATATAACTGGCTGGGAGTAATAAATTTGTGGCAGAACTAGCTTATGTAATCTTGTGACATGGTAGTGTTATCCTGAAAGTAGCAGGCTGACGCCTGCACTGTTTTGGGAGCAGATAGGATCTGTTCACCCTTTCTCTTTCCCCTAGAAAAGGAATATTTCAGGAGAAAGAGGTAATAAGATTGGTGGGAATTTGGTGGCAGGTTGGAGACTGGTTGGACCAACCAATGCACTGAGTGTTCCCATTTGATCCCTGCAACATGTGTTGGGCCAATGATGGGATGAACTGGTGGTGTAACCTTGATCTTGAACCCTTCTGATTAATGAAAGTTGATCTGTCCACAACATGCATCCATTGTACTACCATATTTCAATATTGTACTAGGGTTCAACGACAGCCTTGCTGCCAGTTGGACCAATATCATTTCTAGAAATATGACAGAGTGATTTTAAGTACACTGTAGGACTCCTGTGGGAAAAATATACCAAAGTTTATATATTTGAAGCACTACAAAAGTGATTCAATCACATTTTGTAGATGTGCGGTTACATTGCATTTTGTAGATGTGTGGTTACATTGCATCTGCAGATGCAATGTTACCGCGCATATGTAAAATGTGATCAAATCCCTTTCACTTATAGTGAAACCATTGGATCACATTTTACAAATGTGCAATGACATTGCATCCACGGATGCAATGTTATTGCGCATCTACAAAATGTGATCCAATTGCTTTTGTAGTGAAGGTTCCCTGAGGGGGAAATATAAATTTCAGATAGGTTGAAAATCCATTACAACTTGAGGATGGTTTGAAAGACTGTGCCCCTCTGAGTACTATACAAATATGTAAGGAATCTTATAATCAATTCTTTATTAGAGTGTCTGATGTATGAGATAGAGTTTACTAAGTACACTAATCCTATCTCAGACCTAGATTGATCAATTAAATACTCTTAAAGACTTGTTACAACACTGATGAAGTGTATAATACCATCCAGTGGGATTGCTTATGTGAACTACAAATGAACACTAACACACTTATTTTTGATAGCGCACACACACACTTACAGTTACTTAAATATTTAACATACTTGACTTACTTGTTATAACTGAAACTACTCTTGATGTTTCCTCTTAGCTGATATGATGCTCCTTCTTTGTTGATATAATGTCCTGAATGTGTCCATGTAATTGTTGTTGTTTGAATCAAATGGTTGTTGCCACTACTAAATCCTATTGTTTATCTAGTACTAGTTGTTGTTACTGCTGATGTTTATACTGCTACTTGTTGATGTTTATACTGCCTCCTGTTGAGGTTCTGATGCTGGTCGCTGTTGCCATTGATGCTTAAACTGATACTTGATGATGCTTATACTAGTTCCTGTTGGTGTTAATACTGTGACTCCTTGCTGTTTGTAATGCTTCTTGTTGATGCTTATACCAATACCTGTTGTTCCAGTTGATTCTGTTTCTGACTTGCTGATTACCTAAATTCTTCATCACTTAACTAACTAATCCTGTAACTAAATTACTGTAACTCCCACTAACACTGGCTGCTAACTGGCAGTTCAGGAAAAAATTTACACCTTGTAATTTTGATGGGAAAAAAGCGAAATTCTTGGTGGGGAGAGGACCTCCTTATATATTGAAGAGTGAGGGAATTATGCTGCAGAGGAATGTTCTTTCTGTTGTCATTGATATGTGACTCTTGTTGTCATAATCCTTTTCCTCTAAACTCTACTTATTCCTTTACCTTCATTTCTTTTATTTCCTGTTTCTTTTGCTATCTTGCTTATCATCTCATTCGCTTATTTGCATCTCTCCTTCTCCATCATGCCATAACCACTCTTTATTCATGCCATTATCATCTCAAAATTCCTTTCATCACAATATTGATCAAATATCTCAACCATTTCTGAATGAAATCATTGCTGTCAGTATCTCCTCTCACACCCTGTCACAACTCCAATCAAAGCTTTCTATGACAACATTGCTCTTGCAGATTCACCTTACACATTGATTATCCTTTTCAATCCTGAAATCTTATTTATACTGCTTCTCTCACCATTTTATCAACCTTCAGAGAATTCCAAAGTAAGCAATAAGCCACCCATCTAATCTCTCTTATTTCAAATTCACGCTATCCTTGAATCACTTCTCTCTCAACAAATTCCATTTCCTTTGTTATCACTCATCACACTCTTCATTCTTTGCTATCAGTCTCTCATCTTCTTTCTTTGTGTCTTTATAATTATTGTCTGCCTAAAGGTATCTTTCCTTTTTCCTTCTTTTATCTAAAAACCTCTCTCATGTATTTTGAATATCTTTTTCTAACATATGAAATCCTAAAGTTTGTTGATTCACACTTGCAGCAATATTATGCAGGGGATTTCAAACTGCACAGCCTCTTTATGTGGGTACTGAACTACAGGCAAAAAAATGAGGTCATTGTGCAGGTGTCCCCACCAGAATGTGGCTGCAGCTTGCTGCATGACATTGCCGGTTGCTACATAACCAAGCCACATTCCAGGGATTTACATGCATCAGGTGACCAGCTGCCAATCTAGCTGTTTGCTATTTTACACCCAGGATTTGGGGGTCTAGGCCTCTCTTGTCACTTCCTTCCTCCCTCCTTCCACAATTATTTTCATTTGGCCAACTTGTATAATACTGACAACACTTACCTTTATAAAATATCCTACCTTCTTATAAGCATACACTAATTTCTATACCATACCATCCTCCCTTCCATTTCTGGTTGAGACAAGTTCTCTCATTACACCCTGTCCTCTGTTCCACTCCTAGTTGAAACATCTTCTCGCATACTGATCCTAGTCCATTGCTACCGTATCTGAAACTGTAAACTAATCATATTAACATGTCCTTCTATTGTAATGACTGTACTGTGCATGTAACTAAACTATCACTAAACCTCAGCAATGCACTTTTGGCATAGTAAAAGGCATAGAACACCACAACACAAGAAAGGGTTTTTTTGAGGACAACCCTGTTTACTACAGTAAATTTGTTGCATTTTTATTGGTCCCAAGTTCAAGAAGCAAAAAGTAATGGGGGTCTTTTACCCATGAGGTATTACATAGGCTTCTCCAAGAAAGCTCTGAAGGAGGCTGAGGCCTCCAAGGAGAATTTGTTATTTTGTATTGTGGAAAACTGTTGAATCTATGTGTGACATTCTTGGGAAATCATTCCCCAAACCCCAAATAACAAATCAAATTCAGCTGATCTCTCTTGGACTCAACCTCATCAATCCCCCTCATTGATCCCAAATTCAATCCTCAAACTACCTTCACCTCACTCTCCAGTTGGCATCACTTGACTTCCTCAACTTCTTCAACTTCATCAATTTTTCAAACTTGTCAACTTTGCTTGGAGTACTTCTCCCCCTCTTCCTCTCGATGACGTTGCTCAGTCCTCAAGGTCAAAATCTCATTTCTCCAATTTGATGAGAAATGAAACCTCAACCTTGGTCTCTGAAATCATCAACATCTTCTTTTCTCATGTTCTTTTTTTTTGTATTCTTCATCTCTGACAGTGTTCCCTGGTGCTTCTTCTTGTGTCTCTTCAGTTGTCTTCTTTATTTATTACAATTCTTTTGTTACTTTTATTATTTTCTGATGATCTTTCTTTTTTCTAGTTTGGTTTTTGCTATTGGCAATAAAAAGTTATTTCATCAAAAACCCACAATACAAAAGTTTTCTTTACTCAACTTTCTAATGTACTTGAGGGCTTTGATACAGCCCTATACAATACAATAATGGGTGTATCAGGCCAAAAATGACCTTTTTTGGCCATGAGAGCTTATTGTTGTTTCTTCTTGCCATCTCAACAATAACATTACAATACATATGAACAGTTTTTTCCCCACCTGTCTGTATTGGTATTACAATGAGGGCCCTTAGTTATATGTGATACGTTGTGGAACTACTCTTTGTGGAGAATAGAGCTTGAGAGGGATAAGTGCTTGAAGGGCTGCCTCTCTGATAGCTGGGGAGAGCAAGTAAAATGAGACAAGATTGTATACTCTTGCAAAAAAGACAGTAGGCTAAGAGGGATCAACAGATAAGTAAGTCTTTCAGATATGAAATGTGAGTACTATGGGAATATCTACTAATGATGGGTAAAATACACACACAGGCATGGCAAGTCTGATAACCAATGAAGGGGAGGGGTAATAAATGCACAACACTATGGAAGGCAATTCTGAT
This sequence comes from Puccinia brachypodii, assembly GCA_019395275.1. Classification (NCBI taxonomy): domain Eukaryota; kingdom Fungi; phylum Basidiomycota; class Pucciniomycetes; order Pucciniales; family Pucciniaceae; genus Puccinia; species Puccinia brachypodii. The sequence goes on from LUKR01002171.1 coordinate 6,175, forward strand.
AACCAATGGAGGAGGAGGAGGGGATAAATGCACAACACACAGGAAGGCAAGTCTGATACTCTGAGGAGGGGGGGGGGGGGGCAAGTTAAGTAATAATACCTTTCAAGTGCAATGATAATTCTCTAAGGGCTAACAAGGGTTTGAATGAATTACGACCAGTGATCTGGATTACTTTTTCAGGATCTGATGATTAGAAAAACTGAAGGGGAGAAAACAAGAGGCTTTATATTTACAATTGAGGGGGAAACATGAAGGGGTCAACTTGTGGTTGGTATCAGTCCTGGAATATTCTATGATTCTGAAGAGATAATGGGAACCCTGAGACAAGGAGACATAGTGTGTGAGCCCATGAAATGAAACAGGTAGCAAACAACAAGGGGGGAGAGGTGTGACTTGTTATGAGTGGAAACTTCTGAGGGGGAATGAAACATGTTGTAGAGGAATGAAAGCAGAGAAAATGGTATATCCAGAAGAGTCTGATTGAGTGGGGAATCTTGAGGGGTTCTGGGAACTGTGCTGAGGTGTGATTGTTCCCTCCTTCCTGTGGTCCCTTGTAGCTTCATGGGTTTCTGGCCTTTCCTGTGGTTCCTAGAGTCTTGAGTCCTTTGTAGCTTCATGGTTTCTGGTGTATTCTGTTATAATTAGTGCTTACTGTGGAGGATCAGGATTGGCTTACCACAATGTGTATTTTTATTGCAAAATCAATACTTTGTGATACATTACATATACCTGTATATGTAACAGCCCACTGTTGGTAACTGGTCCATTGGACAAGATGGTGTATGTAGTTGAGGATGTCCAGACAGATCTAGTCCTGAGTCATCAAGACATCACAGGGAGCCATGTGACTACTTGACACCCTTTGTTACAGATTTTGAGACTAAAAATGAGCCGCCTGGAATGTATTATGGTGGGCACCATGGCCTCCTTTTATAGGCACCATGGGGCCAGGTCTTTGAGACAAGATATTGAAATATACAAGATGGCGGTTCTTAAGGGACCACATTTAAGTAAGAGAAATAGTGACACAAGGTTGAGCTTTGGAGATGCCGCAAATAGCATAATCAGAGAAAAGAGAGACAAGAAAGGGAACTAAGACCTCTGTCTTATTCTGACCTTTCTAGAAGACATTTGCTGAGGGCATCCCGGATCTGGTTCTCACAGCCAGATGGAGAGATGAACTGTTGAGAAGAGGGACGTGGAGGGAATGTGGAAAAGGAAACAAGAACATGAAGCCAGAAAACTTCTACCATTTCAGCAATTAAGATTGCAATGTTTGATGACGGATAAGCACAAAATCTCTAGTGTTCCCTTTTGACCCCCGAGGTGTGGATTCTGGGTGTCGGGAAAGGAAACCAGACAGTGGTGTGTGGTCATGGACAAAGGTATAAATAGAGGTTGGTTTGGGATATCGTCCCTTCCCCATCGCTTGGCTCTTGTTCGGTATTATTGCCATTGAGCCAGCGATCCGGGGTTACATCCCCGTGTGGGGGTCAATTTGTTGACAGTCACAGGCCGAAGCCATGGATTTTTTTTTTGTGGCACGTCCGTCGGTTGGTTTAGAACCAAAACTGTTCATTGTTTTGTTTGTGGCATTTTCGCCATGGAGTTAATGGAGTTGACAACAGAGTCGACCGCTTTCTTGTATCTTGTTTGGATGCCAGACAAGCCCGGCCGCGAGATTCTTCATCTCACGAGAATCCCAAGTTTTGCGGGGCTTGCGAGATTGTCCGGAGATTTCACCGCGCGGCCGCACGGCTCCGGTCTTGACACAAATGTAGGTACTAGTAAGATCTACAAAGAGAAAGAGATAAGTGAAAGAAGAAGGAGAAAAGATACAACCTAAATGAAGGGGGATATGAGGCTAGGATAGAGCCCGACTATTCTCCGGTCGATTGAACCAATAATTGTGCCTGTCAGCTGCATTTGACAGCGCTTGTCATCATGTCTTCCGGTTGATTCTGCTTAGGGGTGATGATGACCTGCGTCGCATCTGGCTATATCAAGGCACCTTGGAATTTTTCTTCAAGAGCCTAGGTCCTACCGCACCCCGCTGCCTAGCTCGCACATCACCTCACTAATTTCCCATCTGATTGACAACCCGCTGGTGACTATTTAAAGATCAACATGATGAAGATGTTTATTCGACAACTTTTGTTTATCAGCGTCATCGGTCTAATAGTTCGCGACGCTTTCGCAATTTACTGTTACTCCGGAACTGTTGTAGACAAGGAGCAATGTCACGGGTTCGCGTCGTGCCTTCTGCGCATTTATTATCGTCTTGCTCCCAACCCCCCATTGACGATGGCTAACAAGAGTTCTGCATGCAACCCTCCTACCGAATTCCGTAGAGCAATCGCCAAAATTATCTACCAAGACGACGATACCCTTGGCACAGCCTCTAAATACTTCGGATATGTCTTTGGAAATTGTTCGGTACGCCCGTGGATCTTGAATTCCACTAATGTCTCTCAGTGAATCCCCATCCTTTTCTGATCTCGCCGGTGAAAACCCGATTGATCAATCCATCAGATAAACCTCCTCAATCCCTTTAGCGCTTCACCGTGAGTCTATGAAATACTTCAAGCTCAAAAAATGCCAAGTCAATGAGAATCTAATTTCAAAATATATTCATGTAAAATCAGCACCAAGAAGCAGATACATGACGGCTACAACAAGATTCTCAATCTATGCAAACCGCGTGTGAGGCAATCGATCAGCACCCATTGGTTCGATCTGGCAAAGTTTGGTTTTTCGGAATTACTGACCAGTCCTTGCATTTGTCCAGGCTGGTACGGGTGACCTGCTTAATGATACTACGATCCATTTAAACATTGGAAACCGTGGCACGGGGCCATACGCGGTCTACGAGTCCGATTTCCCATTCCTCAAAGAAACATGTGGACTCAATGAAAATGCACCTGATATTAAAAGTGAAGATTGTGTTAAGTAAGGCATTTAAAACTAGAGAAGCGTAGTGTCTGTCTGTCCTTTTGGATACCTCTGATCTGGTCCTGTTTTTTTCTTGGACTGTCTAGGGCATATGATTCTATCCCTATCAGTGGGAAGGGTACATTCTTAAGTGACGGAAAAATAGCGACTGAAGCAATTGAAAAGACCTACGGAACCTGTACCGTGAGTCGACAAAGCCGCGTCCTGCGGTTCACTCTAGGCGATTTTGTTTGATCTCTTGTGGCCCGGCGTCTGACCTCGAGTTGGTTTGCTTTGTCAGATAAATTTCTACAGCTCGGATGGATCAATCCTCATCGCGTCAGTCTCGAGAAAATCAAGGTCCTTTGTCTTTTGGAACTGATATCGTCCGTTTCCACTTGTACATCTCACATCACAGAACCAAGGAGCATATTCGCCCCGTATTTGACAAGCTACTTCATACGTGCAATGTAAAAGTGAGTATTTTTCTTACCTCAGATTTCTCACCCATTATTTGACCCGGGAAACTCTTGGATCTCTTGACAGTCCGGCGTGGTCAGCATCAAAGAAGGGACTCAAGGGCAGAATGGGAGAGTATTTTTGAAGACCAGGAACAGCATTCCTTGTGGGCTAGATCAGCCTAAAACGCAAGTTTGTCATTAGGGCTGAAAATGGCCAATAGTGATATATACCAATGGAGAGTCGTTCTATGAACTTGCGAACACGATCTTTCTTCCAACAATTTAGTGCATCAGGAAAGATACGACCTGAGGAGAATCAACGTCAAAAGGAGAATTGAATATATAAAATGTCGATGTGACCAAGTTTCTGTCTTCAAAGTCCTCTTTCGTCTCGTTTTCAATCCTGCTCTTTTCCTACTCCTCGTGCGTTTGCGACGTAAAAGTCAACGATCCATGATTGTACCACTAGGGTCGCTATAAATATTCAGTCAAGTACGCAACAGCAAAAAAACAGTGCAGTCTATTGATGCCTCACAAACCGACAATGTGATAGTGATTACTGAATGCAAGGCTTGAGTTCCAATAGACCCAATTGATCCCTCATTCACGATGTACGCCCAAGCAGTATGGTGCTGCAGTGATCAGAGGCCGTAGAGAGGTGTTCGTGTTATTAATAAATTTGTGGCTTGCACAGTTTATCCCGTTGTCCGTATGATCATGAGATCCCATGAAATGAACGGCAGGGTTGTTTTACACCATTGA
>LUKR01002173.1:0-10327 GCA_019395275.1 Puccinia brachypodii
CCTTAAATTATTGAGGAATTTGGGAAAGATTTGTGGCGGAGAATCAGAACAAGGGATGGGCACTTACTGGTATTTTAAGGGTTTTAAAGTACTAGTAATTGTTGGTATTCCTGGTAAAGCTGAGGGATCCATATATTGAGGGAGGGAAGGCCTCCTTAAATACCCATGAGATCCCTTTTTGGCGCCCACAAGAAGCATTGGTAGCCATGGAGAGGCAGTACCTATTTTCCTTGTACTTATGGGGCCACTTAGTGATGATACACGGTGTTACTGTGGCTCCCATTGGTGTGTATAAGTCACAAGAATATTCTCTATAAATATTATAGATAGAATATTCTTGTTACTTTTTTTAATTTCTTCAGTAGTCTGTGATGTGTGGTTGTTTCATTGGAAATGAGACACAGAATTCCATTCTCCAGGCACGCTACACATGTTGCCGGGGGAAATGTGGAGTTTTTATTTTTCCTAAATTATTCTCCATGTTTTTCTGGTCCAGGTTCACTTTTCTCACACGTGTATACCTGGTGTAACACATGTGGAGTGGTAACTGGGAGTACCTTTAGGCGCTCTCTATCAGTTACCATGTGGGTTTCTGCTACGCCCTGCGGGGCTTGAATTCTTAGCAACACTTGCATGGGGGCTTGTTTTTTTATGAACTTGGGCTTAATTCCCTGTAGCACGCGGGCTCAAGTTTGCAGCACGCGGGTTTTAACTTAACTGCACAACAAAAAGCTACTTTCTTAAACACCTTAATTCTGCAGCCAGAATTGGGGTTTTAGCATATGTATAAGCATATGCCTTCACTTTTGACTTTGCAGGCGTGAAGTGCCTGCCTAATCTTTCATGTAGTTTTACTATGTGAAGGAGTGATTTTTAAGGGGTACTATAAGGGAGGTACCCCTTGTTATTTTTGGTGTAGATTCTGATTCTGCAATAATAATATAATGTTTATTATTGTGTAATCATTTTTATTTTATTTTTATCTTATTTTGTTATTTAGTGTTTCTATTTGTTTTGTGTGGATAAATTAGTAATAATGTTTCTTTTTATCTATTTATTTTGTTTTTGTACTTATGGCAGGTTGTCTCTGCTACAGTAGCAAGCTGACATTAGTCCCCAGTGAGGAAGAGTCAAAACTTTCAACACTCCTTGTTCAAACCCCCTCATCTCCAGTTTGCCTTCTATCCATCCTAAAAGCCAAAAATCTCAGCAATGGTCAGTCAATATCTTCTTTAAAAGTAGAAATCTGGCTAACCTTTTTCAATATGCGCTCATGGAGGACTTCCTGTTTGATCACCTACAATCCCACAGGTCTAAGAGTTTCCTGGGTATGTGACACATTTTTTGCTTTTTGGAGAGCTCGCAGATTGCCGTGGTAAGTTTTCCACCAGGTGATTGCTTACCCAGGTCCTTTCGGAGGGGAATTTACAAAATTGCTGGTTCGTTATGAAAATCTAGAATCCAGATTTAAAATTCAAATGTAAAAGGCGTTCCAGTTTCTTTGCCCTCGTGTACATACTGCCCCACACGCGGACAAGCTTGGTTTAAATAATCAAACGCGTGTGCGGCTTCTGAGAGAAGACGCGCGGGTTAAATTTCAGAGTAGCAAAGTAGATCAGGACAAAGTAGTAGTATCACAGAATAGTACACGATATAGTTAGTACAATTGGAAAAAAGGAAGAGGGCAGAACAAGGGAAGAATGGTGGGCAGTTGAGATGCATAGATGTTGAAAAGATTTGCCTAGATATTTCCATCAATTTTACAACGGAGTCGATAAGACTGCAAACTAGGATGTGTCGAGAGTACTATGGTCGATTCCAGATTCGTTGGCGAACCCTTAAGCTACGGTGGCGTTGTTGTAAGCCAGGTAGTTGCAAGTGTGACCGGGTAGTTTCTGAAAATAGAGGGGGTAGTGTTAACAAAGTTGTTCATGTGCATAAAGAGGGGCGCGCTTACAGAAAGAACGCCTGAAGTGGACATCTTGATCATCGCTTTCTTCAACATCTTTGTAGAGAGGGTTTGGCTACCGTCATCAGACTTGACTGGACCACCATAGCCGACGGCCTCCTTGAATTTACCAAAAGCAAGTTGACCTTGGGATGAGACTGAGTTCCATGACAAGTATTGCCCCAAGTCGTAAGCCTCTCCGTTGGATGCAACAAACTCCTCTTGCTCGTCTTCATAAATACCGAGGGAAGCAAGGTCGAGTTTCTCAGGGTAGATAGAGAGGAAGTAAGCAGCGAGACCAGCAATGTGTGGGCTAGCCATCGAGGTTCCGGAGATCGTGTTGACACTGCTCTTGCCAGTGTTCCAGATCGATTTGATGTTGAGACCAGGAGCAAAGATGTCAACGCATTTTCCGTGGTTGCTGAAGTAGGCTCGCTCGTCTTGAATGGTGGAAGCTCCAACAGTAATTGGCTTCTTGGCAGCGGCAGGAGAGAAGGTACAGGCATCTCGGTTATCATTTCCGGCGGCAACGGCGAAGTGAAGGCCAGTATCGACAGCACTACAATGGGGACCAGTTCAGTTCTAGTTCGATGGAAGTGACTGGGGGGATGGGGAAGACTTACGCGTTGACGGCTTGATCAAGCGAAGGGGAGTTTCCTCCACCTAGGGACATGTTGGCAACACTTCCTTTATGTTTGGAATCTTTCTTGGCAGCTTCATCTCTGGCCTTGGTTGCAGCAGCCTCAGCAGCCCACACGACACCAGCAACAACGTCGGACATGGTACCAGAACCTAAATGAGTAATGTAGAAGGTGAGCCGAACCGGAAAGTGGGGAGAGAGGGTCAATTTACTTACCACCGGCACCAAGAACCTTAACAGCAATGATGGTGGCGTTCTTAGCAACACCGTACGTTCGCCCGGCGATGGTTCCGGCGACGTGACTACCGTGACCGTTCAAGTCTTTGTCTGGGTCATCAGGAATGGTTTTGCCCCATTTGGCTCGGCCGTCCAAGTCTTCGTGCTCAATGTTGACACCACTATGCAAAGAAAGTGCTTTAGTGTGAATCTCACGGCGAAGGTTGAGAGCAAAAAGGGGACAACTCACGTGTCAATGACGTAGGCGTCGACACCTAATCCGGCAGGATCTTCGAAGGGGTAAACATTGAAAGTGCTGAATTTAAGTTTGTGGCGGTGGGAGATACGAGCCAGACCCCATGGGGCACCGTACTCGACATCGATCGGCTCTGAAGCGGAATGAGCAGATTTCTCGGAGACAGGAACGGTGGTAGGATTTTCGAACTGGTCATTGATCCAGACCCGACTGTCGCGTTCGACGTAGTCGACTTCAGGGAAGGATCGAATGATCGAGATGAGTGCCTCAGGGACATGGATGGAATAACCTTTGAAGGAGTCAACTCCACTGGTGAATGGCGATGTGGTGGTGGTAATAATGATAAACTGATCAGTGGATGATGAGGGCAGGAGTATAGGAGAAGACTTGATCAACTTACATGTCAAAGTGGTGCTTGATGCCCGAGAATAAGTCAGTTGGACCGTACGAGTCGGATTGGATGCGCTGTTCCTGGTCTTGCTTCCAGAGCTTGTGGACCTTGTCCTTGTGGTGACGGGTGTGATGGTCACGGGTGCCCTTCTTGAAGACGACGAGGTAGTTGTCTCTGACCAGATAATCGGAGGGTGATCGGCCGCCCTGGATGGATAGATGAGACAGCGGACCGCCCATGGGAGGAGCAGTTGGGGTGATGAGAGGTGCAAGATGGGCATCGTTCTCATCGTGGAATGGGACGGCTAGTGCCGACCCAGCCAGGGCAGTGGCGATAAAGCCAAGCATCGATGGATGGTGCATCCTGGGTGCTTGTAAGATGAGATGGAGGTTTTACTGGGAAGGGGGGAGTGCGGGGTGAGATGATGGTTCTAAGCTAGTGGAGGGGGGAGACGGTCAAGAGGGAAACTGGGTCTTTATATTCGCACGGGCAGCGAACAGGGGGGAACGGTCAACAGCCCAGTGGAGAGTCGAGACGGAGACTGGGATGGCGTGATATTCAGTCGGCAGGAGTGCATTATGCCCATCATGGCCTTACAGGGCCCAAACAGAGTTCGATAAGGCTTTGCTAAACTCTGTATGGGGGCAGAAACCCCGCCGGTTTCCTGATGCAATACATACAAAACCCTTTTCATCGACTTAAACTTATAGACGGATGCACTGCCTCGAAACATCGACGATTAATTTTCTCACCCCTTGGGAAACGCTTTAAGAAGGATGAGCGTGGGAAACTTGTGACACTGGATATTTGGAACTTACACATAATATTTCTACGGAGTGTATATAGTCCACCCTTATGGGTTCATTTATCTTCCAATTGGCTTGGCGTTAAGAGCAAGCTGAAAGATGATGATGATGAATTGATGATGCCTTGAATGGCTAAACAAACCCCTTCAAAGATCACATTCATCATTTGTACAGCTTTTCAAAAGTTAAACAGAACTACTCAGGCCCTCACCAGTATATGCTACATTAGTTCTAGGCAGACCCTTCTAATTCCCACTTAACAGCCTGGGATGCTACTACCAAAAACTCTGGACAGTCCACGCCCTACTTCCCACAACCCCTTCTGAGGTGTAAGCATGGATGTGAAGTGGTCCACCAAAAGTGTCAACATGGTCAAAAACTGGGCCAACATATCCTCCAGCAAGGGTTACAGTTAGAAGCGGAGTTGGCTGTAATCAGTTGTATGAGTCAATATCTGAATGATTTAAAGTTATTGCATTAATCAAGTAAATCATAAGGCAAGTTTTACTTATGAAATCATCCTGTTGATTAAAGCGTGACACCAGTAGTGATCTCATATGGATGAATCTAAGTGACGGGAAAAAGATATCCCAAATACTTACAACTCACAAAGAGTTTGATGATTCATGATCATGATTATCCACAGCAGTGACATCATTGACATCACTTCCTGATTCACAAGTTCTTTGCTTGTTAATAGAAGGCTCAATTGACAAGCAACCTTAAAAGAATGTACATGAATAAACTATGTTCAGTACAGCTGTTTGGATATTTAAAAAGTATATACAATATGTATAACTTACAAATAATTTTCCTCTTACAAGGGTTATGCAATAAATCACTATTCCAACAGTTGAAGGATGTAAAACTCTCAAACCACCTTCTTGGCTACTAATTACTATCCATGAAAAACAGTGATCAAGCCCAATAATCCATCACTTTTGTTTTGGTTTACAATATCCAATCTGACCTGCCTATTTATCTAAGCAATATTGATCATTAATTGATCTAGTGTTTTGTGTTGTTGTTTGTCTAGCTTCCTATGTACATTTTGATCTGCTGTGTTGTTGGTTGACCCTTCAGAAGGCCCTGATTTGGATCATTGCAGTTATGTTGAGAAATCTAGTGGTGGGTATTCAGCATATCACTTCATGTGTGACATGATAAATAGTGAGTTTATACAGCTACTGTGCAATTGAGTGCTGAAATTAATCACATTTTTTTTATCAAGGGCATTAACTTTGGCAAAGAATTTTGATTTGTTTTCTTGTTTTCCATTATATTGTGCTTGTCATAAATCTTGGACCAATCACTCTTTTCTTGCTTTCTTTTATAACTCTACATATGTAGTGTGAATTCTCAGTTTCCAATCATTTTGGTTTTCTTTCTGACTTGGATGTCTCACAACTCCTCCACACCTTTCCCCCTCCCCCTTACACAACTCAGCACTCACGAATGGCAAGGACAAAAGCTGTCAAAAACATAAGAAATTCATGACAGATATGCATTCGGCTGGAATTTGTAAAAATTTGCCCGTCCAAGGTGTATGACACACACGATATATGTCCACCTTTGTACGAGTGTACTTTCTGGGGTCACTTGTTTCCTATTTTCATGTTTTAGGCTAACTGGTCGGAGAGGGGGGGGGGGGCACATTTTCTGTTGGTGATGCTACAAGCTGCTTTAAGAATTCTATTGATTTTTTATGTGATGGGGTTTGTTGCTCTGACTACTACTGCCTGACTTCATCTTGCAGATTTGTACGGTCAGCGAGCAGCTGTAGCTACATAGAGTTGCTGGGACGCCGCTAAACAAATCCAGATGATAGTTATGGAGAGCGGTTCCCATATTCTGACACAAGTGGTGAATCCAAAGTGTTGGGGTGTGTGTGAAGCAAGGGTGTTGTGGTTTTTCCGGTTTCCAGTGCCAGCCACTCGAAGCTGAAGATGGCACAATCCACAAAAAAGCAGGAAACGAGCGAGGAGGACTCCCCCCAGCCGAGCCCGACGGTTATCAGCACTCGCCATCTGGATACCCATGTCGAGCAAGGAATCTTCTCCAGGAGGAGACTCTTCTTCTTCTTTGGCGGGCTGCTCGGCGCTTTTCTCGGTTGGTCAGTCCCCCTTCACTCTTTTCCTGTGGATAGCAACGAAGCCAACACTTATCGTATTACTGTTGGGGGTTATTGCATAGGCTGTTTACCGAGGGTTCACCCAGTTTTCCAGAGGGGACCTTCCTGTCTGATTTCGATCAAACGTTCACCAATGTCAAGGAAGCATTAATGCTAAGCGAATCTTCGATCATATCCAACATATTACCACAACTCAATATCTCAGACGTATTCGCTTCTGCAACAACCAAGTCATGGCTCAAAAATCGCGATTTTACTGTCGGTCTCTCCCCGATTCTCTCTGTTCAATTCAAATCGTAAAGGAATCTTACGTGATTTCACTTATTACCTTTTGGTTATTCTTATTCGATTAGGTTGGACGTCAGGCATTGGCCAACGGCCAACGCAAAAAACACGCGGTTTTATTGATACCCGGTATTATATCAAGTGTTAGTTTTTCTAATCAAACCGCAAGAAATACAGAGTCTCAGGGTTTTTTTTTTTTTCGTTGATCGCCCATCTCTCTCTCTTTGTGTCTATCTAGGGTTTAGAAAGTTGGGGTACTTCAGAAGAACATGCACCTTTCTTTCGTAATCGGATATGGGGTACCGCTGCAATGGTCAGTAAAAAATACTAATAATTCATTCATACTTCCATCAGGATATAGTTCATAAGACCGATTTTTCTACTCGTTGAATCGGGTCTCAGATCAAGGCTGTAATGACTAGGAAGGAGGCATGGATGAGAGCCATGAGTCTGGATTTAGAAACTGGATTGGATGCCGACGGCGTGAAAGTTAGAGCAGCCCAGGGGTTCGACGCGGCTGCTTACTTCGTCCAAGGTTATTGGTAGGCACATCTTCCAATTCATCCCTCCAATCAAGCCAACTCATTTACTGCTTATCTGTCGCGTTCGTTCTATTCGGATAGGCTATGGCAGAAGATCATCGAAAGTAATTCCACCCCACTCAATGGTCAACTAACTAGCAGTTCATGCTGGACACGAAAAAAAAAACAACAACTGATGTTTCCACTTCGAATACAGATTTGGCAGTACTCGATTACGACCCACTGGATATGTCACTGATGGCATACGATTGGCGATTGGCACCACTCAATCTTGAAGTCCGAGATCGATACTTTTCTCGAATGAAAATCTCGATCGAACATTCTAAAGCGATTGATGGTAAGAAAACCGTGTTGGTCAGTCATAGTATGGGAGGTAGTATCGTACTATTCTTTCTCAAGTTGAGTTGGCAACCCCCCGTCTCAAATCTCAGTCTTTTCTTTTTTACAAAACTGATCATTTAGGTTTTCCTTCTTCACATCTATCTAAAAAAAAAAGGTGGGTCGAAGCTACTGGCCCATTGTTTGGAAACGGTGGACCGAATTGGGTGGATGAACACATCGAAAGCGTCGTGAATATTGCCGGGACTCTACTGGGTGGGTGAAATTTTTGTTCTGAGATCTGCAAGCGACCGGGTTGTGTCTTTCCTTGCAGCAACTCACTCGATTTCGTTACTACACAATTGCAATATTTTTTTAAACCCCTTGACAGGTGTCCCGAAAACTTTGGCTGCTTTACTGAGTGGTGAGATGAGGGATACCGTCGAATTGAATCCGGCTGGAGTCTACATCTTAGAAAAACTGTTCAGCCGTCGTGAGCGTGCGGGAATGTTTAGGTCTTGGGCTGGATCGGCAGCTCTATGGCCGAAGGGCGGGGATGTCATTTGGGTCAGTCGAAACTCACTCCTTCTCTCCAGCTTGTGTATTCACCAAGTTGAGGTTCTGATTCTTTACTTGGCAAATCAGGGCGATTCTTTCAGCGCACCTGATGACCCGATCAACGCCACTCTCACGGCCGGGAACGTATACACTCTCAGACATAGCGAAGAGAAATCTAACTTGACTATGTCGGATGCCTACCGATTCTTGCTTCAACAAACTCCACCTAGCTTTCAGAAAATGTTGGAGAGTAACTTCAGCTTTGGGATCGAAACCGATCTCGAACGTCTGAGAGCTAATAATCAGGACTTTCGTAAATGGACTAATCCCCTCGAAGTTCAACTACCAAAATCTAAGAACTTGAAAATCTTTTGCTTGTATGGAGTTGGAAAACCTACCGAGGTCAGTAATTATTGTACTTGCATCCCCTGCCTTGAGATTTGGAAAACTGACATTTTACAATTTCTTCTCATTGTCTCGAAACAATAAAACTACATCTGAAGAGAGGGTACTGGTACAAAGGAGAACAATTTGAATCGGACGATATCGAGACAGACGGGGCACAAGCGAAATGTAAAGGAGTAGGAATCGAATGCGATAAGAAACATCAAACACCGATCACGCCAATGAATTTCCCACTCTCACGTCAATGGATGGTAGATAACGAAGTCAATCTGGATAACGAAAATCCTAAAGTTAAGAGTGGGGTGACTTTTAGTGACGGGGATGGTACCGTCTCCGTTTTGAGCCTCGGCGCTATGTGTGTCGACGGTTGGAAGAAAAAGATTTATAATCCCTCTGATGTTCGTCTTTTTTTCCCTTCTCTTTCGCATTCCTTTCATTGGTGGTACTTCAGCTTACTTCTCTTTCTTTCAGATTCCTGTGCTCACTCACGAGATCGAACATCGACCCGCAAGTTATGATATGAGAGGGGGATCTACAACCGCAGATCGTAAGTTGTTTCCATTATCATATATAAATTGTGTATCCATAAGAAACTGACCAGTCCGGTTTTTCTTTCTAACCGACAATAGACATAGATATTTTAGGCTCAGCAGAATTGAATGAAATGATTGTAAATATCGTATCAGGTCGAGAAGATTTAGTCCAAGAACAAATCGTCTCGGATATTAGGGATTATGTGAAACGAATCAAATGGCCCATTGAGGAATAGATCTCTCTTTATATATATATATATGCCAATAACAACAATCCAGACAGAAATCGATTCTTGAGACCTGCCTTGTATTCCTCCAATCCCCCCTTTTTCTGTTAGAGATAAACAAAACCCGGGTTGGATTAACTAACTTATTCATAACTATATAGATGGGATATAAATATAGATATATATATAAACGATTATGTATGTTGTACACCATTTTGCTTTCTTCGTCGGTTTGATCATCATCACCATCATCATCATCATTTCTCTAGAATCTCGCTTTTTTTGTTAGTTTATTAAGCTTTGTTTTTATGCTTTTTCATAACTTATCTACCAATGTCCATTAAATTTCTTGCATTTCCTTCTCTCTCGTTGAGTAACGAAAGGTGATGCATTTATTTTCTAAAGTTGGACTAATGGGATGTGATGATCGGGGTCCAGGATTTCTTCTTAAATTCATAATCAAAACAATATGTTGGTAGCTACAACGTTGATGGCCTGTAAACTTGAGCTGTGACTGAAAAACCCACTAGACTCTGCTAACACCACTTTACAATAGGGGGTTTCACAATAAAAATTAACCTAACTTCAGAGCACATTTTAAGGCATTTCTTAACAACATTTTTTTAGAAATTGGAAAAACTTGTACTGATTGTAGAGAGAGGGGGAAAAGGAAAACAGTGTACACTGATTGCTTGGGTACCAAGTCGGTACTCCCCTATCACTCTATAGCCTGAAAAACCCACAACACTGATTTGCAGGCTTCTGAACCATCAGTAAAACTCTTTTTTAAAGTTCTTGATATAATTAACCCCCTTAAAATTGTCTCTAAAGTTCATCAACTTCATTTTGTAAACCCCACTAATATGAATTACAGCTAATTTAATAGATGGTTGTTGTAACTGTTAATTGTGGACTTCTAAAGCTTAAGCTAAAAGAAGAAGAAGCAATTGGTTCATGTCATGTGGCTGTAATTTTGACTTAAGAGTAGAGCTACAACTTGGCTGCTAATGTATCTGACTAACCACTGAGTGTACCACTGCCAGAATAATTGATTGGGCTGAGATCATCCCA
>LUKR01002174.1:0-10327 GCA_019395275.1 Puccinia brachypodii
GTTGGGTTTATTTATTATTTTTTGTTAAAAGATAAAAGAGAGGTATGTGTTCTCTTTTATCAGTTTTTTTGTGTGAATTTTAATTTATTGTTTTTTATACTGATTTTGGTGAATGTATATGCTTTAGTCAGGTTGCTCCTGATTAGTAGCAGGCTGACAGCTTGCCACCGGACTTCTTCTTACTTTCCAGGTTGGAATAGCCATCCAAGCGGCGCTTCCTGGAACTTCCTCCTGCCGCCACTGCCACCACTGCTCCTTGGAGATCTGTTTCATAACCTGCCCCCAAAGACCCTTATTCAAGTGTTTGACAAAAACCATTATTTTGTCGTGAGGGAAACCCCAGGTGCAAGCCTTGGTTTTCCAGTCGTGGAATCTGTCATAGAACTCCTGGAAGGTTTCATTGGGGACTTGGCGGGGGCAATCAAGCTTGTTGGAGATGGCCTGAGGCAACATGCCGAACGGGCAGAGCTTAAGGATCCATGCCTTGAAGTCGGTCCAATTAGCTGGGCGAGATCCGTTCAAGGCTGCATGCTTGTGGTCCCAAAAAGCTTTCCCAGACAGGTGTTGGCCGGAAACAATGTGCCAAATCTCTGGATGAGCCTGGAGGTCAACAAGCATAACACCAACTGTGAGAAGCCAATCTGTGGCATTCTCATCCGAGTGCCCCTTGAACTTGGGGCTGTCCCCCTCCGGCCAGTTCTTGAGGATCTTAGAGGCATCCTCTTTTAACCGGACTTGGAGGGGAGGAGCGGCCAGCTGGACCGGCTTGTGATTGCTTGTTTTGTCCATTTTTACGGGCGGATCAATGGCCATCTGGGCAAAACTTGACGTGAGCCCCAATGCAATCATGCTATTGTTGCCTGAGGAGGAACCTACATGTTGATCATCCTCATAACCAATCAGATATTCCTGACAAATGGCCAGGTGCTGATTATCTATGTACCACTGACATTCTCCAGGGGTCATTTGAGACACCTCCTGCGCCGTATAGCGGAGCCCATTGGCGGGAGCCTTTGGGGCCACAGGGATAACCTTATTGCTGCCTCCTAAAAAGGGCGCGCTAGTGTTGGCAAGTGTTTGATTCCCAGCTTTTTGTGAATGTTGAACGGCCATGTCTATAGCTGGCATCACCAAAAAAAACAAAGCCAAATGTCAGTGTTGTGTCATCCCAAGAATAACACCAAAGCTAAAACATAGCCAAGGTAACAGCTCCTGCCCCAGAGGTCCAAACTACTTGCATAGTCGGAAAACAACCTTTTCTTTCCAGGCGCAGGACACCATAGACATCCAAACAAAAACTACACGTAAAGAGGAAAAAATACCCGTACATTTGTAATATCAAGAGGTAATTGGGGATTACGCGGTAGAATTTCAAAGGAAGAAGCTATAAATTTTGTTTGTCTAGAGTTTTATGCTGTATCACTTCAAACATTTGCAATTCTTCCCTGAAGCAGAATGTGAACTTGGATGGGGGGAAATGGGTGACCAATATTGAAAAAATTTGCCAGTAGTAAAATTGAGCATATATCAAGCGGCAAGGAAAGATTTTTTTAAGTATTGGATCAAAAAACTAAAAACTCACTACCACTATAACGGGGCTCACGGAGTTACAGAACTGCAGGGCTGTAAAAGCTGGCTGCGGCGTAGCAAAGACACAAAGAGTGTAGAAAGAGATTCTTATGTATTTTGAGGATGAAAACAACAGAAGAAATGCTTTCTTTTATAAGAGAGCCAACAATATATTGGAACCTATAAATAAACACAAGTCTTCATGATTTGTGTGGTATGAGTAATAAAATATGAAATGTTCACGCAAGCGTTTTTGCCGTGACTAAGGAGAAAGATACAAAAGGTGGTGGCCTCTCATGCAGGACATCCGTCAAGACGTGACCCCTGACAGGGGGTCTATCAACCGTGTCCGGTCACCTGGTATCTCTGGACAGTATTGCTAATACTGGCGTAATTGTACCGGAGATATGTAGCCTGGCTACACCCTGCTCCCCTTCCTAGCTCAATAGACAACTAACCATCTATTCACTACTGTGCTAGGTGAGCACTCCTCATCTCTTTCATCTTACATTCATTTCATTATTCATAATATGGTTCTATGGACCAAAGGAAGATCCTAGCTTGCTTTTCATCTTTCAGAACTGTTTAATAATTGATGGTATAATTATTTTCTATTTTTTGAAGGAGATAGGTTTGGAGCAAAGAAACCAAACTATCTAAAACATCATAAACAGAAGGGTGGGAGGGAGGACAAAGAAAAATTACTGTGATTTTAAATAATCTGAAAATGGTAAGATTGAAAGTGAAGTCTGATGAGTTGAGTGAATAGATGAGGGGAAGATGGAATGTAGTAATGAAGAATAGAAGTTAAATCTTCAATCCTCATCACGAGCTGGCGCTTCGAGTGCTTGGACCACTATATTCCAGGACTAGTCTAGAATACTGTCAACGCATCAACATCAAACTTGTCCGCGCACATGGACAACAGCACCTCATTGCTTTAGTTCAGGTGCTACATAACATAGGGGGCAAATGACAACGTTGACCTGTCAATCGGCAAGCCAATGTCCGTTCAACGAACTAGCAAGCGTCGATGGAACCCGCATGTCTCCAGAACATCGTGGTGAAAAGGCAATGTTCCTTCGACACCTGCCATCCCGTTGTGCGAACCCTCACGTCGGAGCAACAGGGGCCACAGAACCAACCTGGTTGCACACAACGTCGGGGGAAAAATCACGTCGAGTGGTGGTTACCACGATGGTATTCAAACCCCGTCGCCCCTCAAACGTCGCGCAGGTTTGTGGGACGCGTGATTTGGGCTGTCAGCGGGAAAACGTCCCGAAATTTCTTAATCGCTCCTGTGGTGTAGTTGTACAAGTTGAGCCTCTCCTTTGCGACAGTCATTGCTTACACGCCGGACAATCATTTTCTTGTTGCGTGTGTACATTTCTGCTAAGTATCTTTATCTACTTACATGAAATAAAATGATTTGTATTGGGTTAGATAATAGCCCATTTGGCGCTGGCCACCTGAAGTCTTGAAACTTCATTCCCAGTTCCAGAATATCATCTACGCCCTTCCTTCAGTCTCAACTTGTGCTAGTAAGAACGAGAGGGAACAACGGAGCGACGATACTTCAGAATATGATTTGATGATTAATACCAAACTCTGCTTTACTCACGTTCTTTTTCGATCTTCCTCGTGATTCGATTTTTGAGCTCTCTCGTACGTCTTGCGATCCCCTCTTTCATCCAAATACTAGTTCGGATAGGCCCATATTGCATTGCACCGCGATGTCGCGAGGAGAGCGATTTCTTGTGGGCAGCTTCGATCGCTTTCTCTTCAGGACTTTTGCTGGAGATGATACTTGAAAGTCTGAATAGCCCTGCATGTCCATCGCTGTTGGTACTTGCAGCGCTGTCGGAACTGCCACTCAGAGTTTTCTTATGAGCTAAAGCATGAGCATTCCTTAACGCCTGTTCAGCTTGGCCCTCCGTGTTGTCATACGCCTCGAATGTATGTTTGGCCACCGAGCTTTGCGCGTATCTACCAGGTTACAGAAAACTTCATATTAACCATGCGGCTTATCCAAGATACTCGACAAAATGATTGGAAAACTACCTGGCATGTTCGGGATCTAACCCAGGATCCACACGTGCTTTGAACGTCAGGTAACCGCTCACGTCGTAGTTGTGATGCGCGCGTGTTTCTGCGTTCACGTCGTGTTTATGATGCGCGAGGTCATTGCAAGAATGCGGAGAGACATCAATTTGTGGATGGCAGTTCGAGCTTTGAGGATTTAAGAGTTCAACGGGGTTACAAACCTTCATTTATGAAGTTCTGTCGAAGTGTGGTCAGATTTGGACCAGACAAAATCGGCAGGCGTAGCTCCTGTTCGACGTCGTCTTCCAGGGTATGCAACCATAACACTCCTATATATTTGTGAGAGCTTGATTCACCAGGAAGAAGCGAGCTAATTGTGGATCCGCCGCCTATCTGGAATGTGACGTTTGACTTGTACCTGGCGTAGATAGGAACTCTGAGAAGAGTGCGATCGTGATCAGGAATTTGAAATTCATTTCCCCATACGACACTGTTAGGGCTTTCTTGCGCGTCGACTAAAGGAAGCTTGATGGTGTCTTCAACCGTTCTCAGTTTGAGCTTCTGGCCTTTCTTTTTCAAGTAGGCCGTCAATTCATCCGACAATTCAGCTCTGATGGGAGACGTTATCTCTAGCGTCGCAGTGTTCCATCCCAAGAGATTTTTTGGCAGTTGCAGCTCAACAGATTCGAATAAAACTGATACCTGCGCCCTTCCAAATCCAACTCCTTCTTGCAGCGAGAAAATTCGTGTAACCTGTGAGCAAGCAGAGTCTTCGAATAGTTGCTCAATATCGATATTTATGACCCCCAATAACGGGTCTTTTTCGCGGATCCTGGAATCTCGAACGGCTATTCTGATCATTGTCTCGGTCCAGTCGCGAATAAAATGTTCAGTTCCAGCTTCATAGAAGGGCATAGTAGTGTACTGTTTGACACGAGTCTTGTAAATCATTTCGTCATTAATGATGACCTCGCAATATCCGCTTGGTAAGTTGTCATCCTGCTCGCTGGGTGCTGCTGTGTCTTGACCTCGGGCACCTTCACGATCGCCGCTGGCACCTTTGAGATTGGCTCTTTCCAAGTTATTAATGTGGTGGATGATAATCGATACGATGCCAGATCTCATCTGTCGACTCGGTGCAGTTTTCGTAGTCAAATCCTCACCATCTTCCTTCTTTTCGGGGGGCACTCCCTTCTTTTCTGGTGTCGTTGGCGTGGTGGTTGGGCAAGCTTCTAACTTTGCGTCTGCCGCGCTCTTCTGGGCGTAAGAGGCTAGGTCCGCCTTTGCGAAATATCCAACTGACCAGGTCAAATCGCCGGGCATGTCCTCCGCATCTTGAAAACCTTGTAGCTTATCGGTGCGACGGCTGAGCCGGTTGGGATTTTTGATGAGGTCGCAAACAGGAAGCTCGATTCGGCCGACTAGGTCATCTGCAGACCTGTCATCTATTCCAAAAAGGCAAACAATCAGCGTCTCTTTCAGTTGTCAAGAGCAGTTTCATGACAAACCCGAGTCCCATAGCATCACACTGAGTTTTTCTTGTGATTGTATTTCATCTTCGGAGAGTAATAAGAACGCCGTTTCTTCGAATACTGGATTTAACTCTTTTTGGATGATGCGAGTCGAATAAATTGGCTTGCCGAACTTTGCATAAGCCAGTACGATGTACGGGTCAGAAGATCCCGACGCGTCTTGTGCCGAAAGTCCTGTGGCATGGTGAATGGTGACCATGATTACGCCCAACGCATGGGTCTTGGTTTTAACACCAGAGCCGGAAAGTAACTCTTGTATATTCATCGTCATGAACTTGGGCGCAACGTATTCTGCGCACTATGAACCCCCAAGATAGACGGAGCCACGAGCCACACGTCAGCGATCAAATATACTCCAATCCAGTCGTTTTATTTGGAAACATACAGCGGCAGCAATGGAGCTCTGAACAAAGCCAGAAATCACGGGTAAATCTAGAATATTGGGGATGGCGCGAAGCATCGGTTTTGCAGATACTGAAACCGTTGGAACTCCCATCATTGAAAAAGTAAGCTTATGGTAGGCGTGATGAATTCAGGTTGACGTAAGTTTTTAAGGCAATAATCAACCACGTCGCTGTGTGTCAACTTCACTAACATTGCGGATAAAAGGTGCTTCTTGTATCATCTGTAGTCTCAAGCGGACAGTACCGGCTAGCCCCTCAATTTGAATCCCTTCGAGGCAAGAAACGATCAAGAGACGGCGTTAATCAGCGTGATTATAGAGGCAAGAATGGAAATATTATTTACACATGGGAATCGGAATGTGGACCCAGTCGAAAACCCCGACAAAAAACTCAATCATCAAACTGTTTTTCAAACGGTGATTAATATTGTGGCGGTACTTTCACAGCATGTCAACTTGAGTTCTTTCTTTTTGTAAAATACTGACTGGATGTTGCGAGCGCGAAGTGTGTTGGTTTGACCGGGCTGTGCTTGGTACGCAAAGGCCACTTCGTAGTTTACATAATCACCACTTTGCTCTTCCCTAAGCTTGTCGGATTCCAAGCCTCCTTGGTGATAGTCCCCTGCGATCCAATTGTCACGAGGATACTCCGGGTCCCCCGGCTGATCAGGCAAGGCTCGCATCGACAGAATGCGCAAGGGGGTGAGGCCCAGTCCCAGATCAGATACCTTGACAGCGTCAATAAAGCTGGGCAACGAAGCTTGCATGACGTCCTCGATGGTATCCGCCTAATAAAAACGGTATCCTAGAAGCCATCAACGCATGAATTGTTTTTAAAGTCAGTGGAATACGCACCAGTGGCAAGAACATATCAGGATTTATAAGACCCATCAGGGTCGAGATGACTTCAACGCAAAAAAAAATCTATCAGCCTCCCAAAATAAGCTCAATCTGTTGACAAAATGGATCTTAACTCACAGGCGTTCAACCATTCTGTGGACTCAGGAGTCGGTGGTGAGTTCTGTATTCCTCGCTGACGATGCATTTCAAATCGAACCTATTGTAAGAAGTGCGATCAGTAGGCTAGAAAGCTTGAGAATCTAATGGAAACTTGCAACGCTTCTCACCTTTTCAAGTTCTTTTTCAATTCTTCGGCTCAGTAAACCTCCCTGGAAGAATGCAAAGATTCCAAAGACCACAAATAGCGAACTTCGCCAAAGGAATGTCCATACTCCAGCTCCAAAAGCAGTTGTCCACCACATCACCGCGAAACTCCCAATAAAAACGTAGAAAGTTTTCTTGATGACTTGGTTTACTTCATCCAAGATGTTAGAGGGGACTGGGGGTGGGAAGGGTTGGAGGCAAATGTTACCAGGTGTCATCGGAGAGGGCGAGATGTGCAAGTTGGGATCTGTTTGGTCAGATTTCTGAGGAGGAGAAAGTGCATGATTGCGGGAGGCTTGACACGCGACATAAAAGAAAAAGGTCAGGTTAAAAATGCACGCTTCCAAGGCACCTTTAAAATAATACCAACCTTGATTTGTGTCGAATTGCGCATCGTTGATGATGACATTGGAGTTAGTTACAGGGTCTATCACCGTTCGTTGACCACGCAGCTCGAGGTCTTTAGCAGGATTCTCGTCTTTGCTCTTCATGCGCTCCATTATTGCTTGCTTCTCAGTTTCTGCGCCCTCATTTGAGTCTAAGCCTTTTTTCGGCTCATCATGATGGTCAACCGGGGGCTCAGATTCGTTGTCTGACTGGGTTTTATGTGATTTGATTGATTGATTTTCATTACTTGTGGCTCCTAGGGTTTTTAAGCTCTGTTCATAATTCTCGATAGTTGGTACTGGATTTCGGGCCGAATAGTCTGCGAATGAAAAGCAAAGTGGTAAGTATGGAACTTTCAACATAGGAAGGAGAGTGTCATTTCGGAATAATCGTGGATGCGGTGACTTGCTTTCTTGAAAGTGGTGCCCAGAGGGATGAACGTGCGGATGGTTGGAGTCCATTTTGAGGTTCCTAAAATACTGTTCACGTTCCAGATTTCTGCAGTTGTAGTCGACGGTTGAGGCAGGCAGTTAAAATTGATCTGGATGTACACAGCCCAACTGGTCAACAGAGGACGGGAAAGGCAACAATAGGAATCGGTGGTCAATTCTTCACCAAGTGAGATTGCTGGAGGGTGGAGACCACTTGGCTCTCAAGTCAGACTCGGGTGCTCTTGACCATCGAGTTGTTTTCTCAGGAAAGCGGTCCTGTCGGTCCCCTTGCTCAGCCCATCTGTCGGGATATTACCGATCATGATGTCATCGATCCCAGCCGGATGATGGATCGTGCCGAATGACGTCACCTGATCAGCCGATCATCGAACCAGGACCCCGGCAAGCCCCCCAATAGGGGGGTGTTGAAAAAGGTATGTTAAAATTGCAAAAATCCCAAAAACATACTCTTGAAGAACCTTGAAAAAGGTATGAATTTTCATTTTGGGCCAAAAAGGTGCTCTTGAGATTGCACATTTTAGGTATGTGAAACTGGTCAAAACCAGTAAAATCCGGAATTTAACCCCAAAATCAGAATTAGAAAAAGGTATGTTAAAATTGCAAAAATCCCAAAAACATACTCTTGAAGAACCTTGAAAAAGGTATGAATTTTCATTTTGGGCCAAAAAGGTACTCTTGAGATTGCTCATTTTAGGTATGTGAAACTGGTCAAAACCAGTAAAATCTGGAATTTAACCCCAAAATCAGAATTAATTTGAGGAACCCCCTCTTCTTGGGGGATTTTGGCCTGAGCATACTGTTGAAAGTGGCATGAATGTCCCAGAAAACAGGTATGAATTTGGCCAAAATCCAGACTTTTTCAACACCCCCCTATTATGGGGCTTGCCGGGGTCCTATTGAGCCTCACCCTGCCTCACCATGTAATACACATCAAATGCCGATCTGAGTTTTGTGTGTTGATATGTACAGTCACCTACCAATTGTTTATGGCCAGTTTGTTTGGATTACTCCACCTCAATGAACCAACTGGAAATCATGAGGCTTGATCAAGTGGTATAAAATAGGTTTAAAAGAATCACTGAAAGCAAAAATCTGATAAAATGTTTTTCAAAAGTTACAAAAAATATCATAATTGTTTCAGTTTTATAAAAAGTTTCAATATTGCTTCAAAAAATAAACTAAAAATTGGAAAGATGAGTATGGTGTGTCATGGGAAAAATAATTATGAATGAAAATTTTCATAAAAATAACTACTAGATAGATTCAAAGGGGTGTGGAGTGAGGCATTTGTCAGACTGAAAGTGGAAAATATAGGGGAACAGGTAGTGTGATCAAATTCAACTTGCATTTTGACCTAGACACCAACCTCTGAATAATTTTTTGTGGTAATTTGTTCATTCTTTTTCATTCTTCCTGCATGGCATTCTCTTCTTTCCAATTTTAGTTTATTTTTTGGAGCAATATTGAAACTTTTCAGAAAACTGCAATAATTGTAATATTTTTTGTAAGTTTTAGAAAACATTTTTTCAGATTTTTGTTTTCAGAATCATTCTTTGAAACCTATTTTATACCACTTGATCAAGCCTCATGTCTTCCAGTTGGTTGGTTGAGGTGCTGTAATCCAAACAAACTGGCCATAAACAATTGGTAGGTGACTGTACAAGATTTGTCAGCCTTTCCCTAGGCTCCACAAGAGTCCACATGGATTCCTTAATCATCAGCTCTATTGAAGGACTCCCAGTCCCGTCTAATCCTGAAAAACCTGCAGGATAGTATTTGGAGAACCAGCAATCTGACTTCAGGGGGTTGAAGATTTTGTCATACAAGGAGAACATCAAAGGACATTTCGGACTAGCCTTCATCAGCATACTTTCAAACCTAGTCTACTTACTTTGCAAATGCTTTCATCATCAGGCATTCAAAATCCTACTCAGCAAAAAGCATAAACCTTAAACTTTCAAAAGTATCCGCCTCCAAAAAGCAAATGCATAACCCTAATTTGAAGCTTTTACTTCAGGATTGCTTTTCCGGATAAGATCACAATCTTGAACTAGACTAACCCTCTCCCTAGTTCTTCAATTGTTCTTGGACCTCAATACAAACTCTCTTGGCTACTGCAACCATCTTAGCACATCATCTCAACCTCCTCGAACCTCCTCAAAATTCCTCAAACTCATCTTGCACCTCCTTGCACTTGTTTGATCTCAACTACTCAGCCTTCAACCCAACCGGCCAAAGCGCTAAGTATCTTCGAGCACAGACCAGTTCACTCTCAAGCTTCATTATCTGTTCACGCCTCACTCCGCTCTCAGTTAATTCTCAGCTGTGATCAGACCTTCATTTCATCTCTCATTTTGACGTCATCATATGCCTTACAGCGCTTGCTACATTTGTTATATAAACCCATGTACTTGCCTATGCTTTCTTCTTTCCTCATCAAGATAAGATTATAGTTTTTAGCACATCTCAAACTCCTCTGCCTTCCTGTGCCTCTCTACTGCAAACCCTCACAGTGTTCTTACTTGAGTCCCTATAGCCAGCACACTTCATTTCCTTTGAAGCCAAAGATACTTCGAACCAGCCTTTCATAAGCTGTTAGTTGTTCTCCCCTCCTTTTTCCTCCTTAGTGCCCACCCGTTTGTTCTACAACCAAACGCCGTGTGACAGTGTCAGCCACAGAGCCCATGTCACAGTACCTGACATGTCCCAAGCAACTGCAAGTTACACGTGATCAACAGATAAGCCCTCTTATCTGTAGCCCTTAACTACATTAACTT
>LUKR01002176.1:0-10322 GCA_019395275.1 Puccinia brachypodii
ATTTTCAGGAGTCCAAGGGTGTATGGAATCTAGCCATGAGTAGTCCTACAGGCAGTTCAATTTTTTTTTTGGAAAAAAACCGGAATTTCATGGGGCTTTGGGGTAATCCCGGAATTCCTGGGGTCGGTGACTTGGGGTAGCCTTCCAGCCCCGTCCCCAAACCCCGGGACAATGCCTTAGTAGAGATCCTTTGTCACTTCTCTCCTTAACCAGGTAAGTCTCCCTTTCTTCTCATTTTCCTTCATCTCTTGTCTCTGCTTTTGTACTGATTCAGAGATCCTTTATCACTTCTCTCCTGAACCAGAATGGTTCCTTCTTGAAATACAACCCTTGTATTAGAAAACTCACCCAGAGACCTATAGTCTCATCCTACTATCCCCATCTGTACCTCTACCAGTCCCTTTTCCCATTCCTATCAGCAAAGGTCTATCTGTAGAACTTACAGATATCATTAATTGTATTTTATCAAAAAGCAGACCCCTTTGGCTACCAATTAGTGGGATAAAAGTATGCTGTAGCACAGTAGTCCACTGTTGTACAGATGTTGACAGCAACAATGCCTGTTCACTCAGCTGAATGCTGTGCATGGGGGGGGGGGGGAACCACTGCTCTAACTTCAAACCAGGCAGCCACTAGCACGGTTCATGTTGGATATAAATCATCAACTGTTGAATCAAGTTTAGCCTTATGTCGCCACAAAGTTGGTGGGGACAATCTGATGACTTATAACACAGGATGGTTAAAAATTTCCCTATTGGAACCGTGCTACTGATCATAAATAGCAGAAGTAGATTAGCAGCATGCACTGCCGGCATAATTGACTGGTCGGAGATCATCCCAGTTAAGCTGGGATGCACTAAACCAATTTAAACTTGGTTGATCTCACCCAATTATATACAAATCCAACGTGCCCCCCTTTGAATTCTATTTCATTGGTTAATATTGCCCAAGTTTAAATGGGTTGGGTGCATCCCGGTTTAACTGGGATGATCTCAGCCCAGCCAATTATTCTGGCAGTGCATATGTAAAGTTTGACATCCCCACAAAAAAGGGAAGCTATATCCTTCAAACATTCCAAACATGAAACTTATGTTTTGAGCCCCTGTCTCGGATAAACATTTGGATTGCATATTGAACTTCTGACAGCCTTGAGTTACAGTCATAGGCTGTTGAAATACGTTTGGCATGGGTCATCCTAGTCAAGCCAAACAGCAAGCTTGAAAAGATATGCCTTTCTTACATGAGTTGATCAGTGTTATGCCACAAATCCTAATAATGAGATGAGATGTAGAAAACTCCCCCAAGGGGATATAAATTTCTCAAGAACCCAGTATTTACAGAAAAGACTTATGTACATACTTGGGTTGGTGAGAAACAAAAACCCAAAAATCCATAGACTATGTATATAAATAGAGTGAGAAATCTATCAAAATGTGACATGGGAATTCATGTCATAACAATCAGATCCTTGATTGGTTTCCCATGATGACAGACTTTGCTGGAGCTCACCTCTTGGTTGGTGGTGGATTGATTCATCTATTCAATTGTCTACTGAGTCTATGGAAATGTTTGATTTTAAGTGTGATGTGATGTGATGTCGACCAGCCCATTCTCAGCGCAGAATCCTTCACCCATTTTCCCTTGGGTCCTTGCTCAAGAATCGTCCAGCTTTCCTATGACAAGGACATTCCCACCTCGCCATCGATACCAGACGATGGACTGTTCTTTAATTCGAGTGCGTGTTTCGACTTCGACTTCAAGGCTGGTGAGTGACGATATCCCATTGATATATTTATGTCCGCTGATATGGCATATACTAACAACTACTCATCAATAATTTTGGGATTTACTCCACCTTCCATGCACAGCCCGCCGATGAGCAACTTGCGCCTACGCTTTAGCTAGAAGAGAGGAGCGGCTGTAGCGTGTTATGGGCGATTTACAATTCTGGCCGATTGGGACTAACGTCGGTCTTCAAACTTTTGGCGGTGGTCGGCTGAGGTTCGTCCGAGGAGATGGTAATGCTCGTGGCTCACGTCTCGAATTCGAATTCGCTAGAAGCTCAGACGATGGTAAGCCTGTCCCTTTTACCTCTCCTATCGACTTTCGTAAAAGGAGACCCGTTGGAGAGCGAGCGTAGCTGACCATTCGACATTGCTCTGTTCTTTTCCCAGTTGTCGTTCACCAGCTCTTACCGCCAGTAAGATTCTATGGCCCACCAATCCAGCCAACTGTCACTCAACTGACTCCCAAGCCATACCAAGTGGTACAAGCCAATGTGAGCTCTCACCTAGCTGTTGGTTGGACTGACTAGCTGATGTCAATGTCGTTATCGTAGAATCGGTATTTACGTGCCCATCATCCCGAAATCGATTTGCCGAAGTCACTTCTGCTGGAGAATATCTTGGAAGATCAAGAGTTACCTGAACAAAATGAACCACTTCTATCTTCTATCCTCACCGGCCTAACGATTGACGAAAAACATGATCTGATCGTCTCTACCGGCGGACCTCTAGGCAATGAACTATGTATGATTTCAGCAATGTCTTTCATAAAAACCAATGATGTCCAGTCAATCACTTATCGAATTGATTGATCACGCCCCGTCCACCTCAATAAAAACAACAATTGAATCGTAGACTGCACGTTCCTTGAAAACGGTCGAACTGCTTTGCCGAAGCTGCGTACAACTGCAAAACCGGCGGCCACTCTGCGTACTCCTGTTCAACAACTTGCCAGCGGACCCTCTTTGAATCAGGATGGAAATGGTAAGTGAAGTTTTCATGCTTGGTGGCTTGTTTTTTTTATCACTTTCTATCGGTCCTTAGAGATCAACGATCATTTTCACTGATGAGGATCTATCTATCGACTATAGCGGTTTTCCTTGCACGCACGCATGATGCAACCACTCTCTTCACATATTCTTGTTCCCCCAAGGGTATCAGAACAGATCACCGAGGAGCTTCGACCTCACCTCCACCTTTTACTTTCGACATGACATATCAACTCAAAACTTCCGATACAAACTACGAAAGCCATGTCGATTCCTGTGTGGCCCACACGATCAATGACACTCTACATCAATTTGTCGTACTCAATTCCAGGGGACAACTGTGGAAGGTCTCCGGTATAGGTGATACTACAAGTCCGGTCGTCAAACCAGTCGGTCTAGTCAAAAATATAGAGCCTAAAAGAATTACATGGGCACGTTGTGGTATCTACCCTACAAACGATTGTTTGGCCGTTGGCCTTCGGAATTCTGTATGCATGATTGACCCCAGGGTAAGTGAAAGTCAGCAAATGCTTTGTTGCCTCGAAAATTGGTTGCTTACAGTGCGTTCTAACTGACTCATTGGAGAGAGAACAGTTAAACGGCGAGTGCAGCGATTTGTATGGTGTGTCAGACGGTCAGCTGATTACTGATATCCAAAGATATATCAACAACCGGTCTCCGCATCTTAGATTAGTCAGCACCACATCGTCGATGATCTGTATTGATGATCGTAAACCAGGTATCCCAATCTTGACGGTCAAGCACTTTCGATCACCCGACCTAACACTGAGTATGAGTTTCTCCTCCGAGCCAGAGTGGTCACCCGATCCCTCTTATTCTCTCTCAACCGCAGGGGAACGTTTCGATAAAGTCCTCCTCTGGTCTCGCACCAATGATGTGGCGAGCCTTCACCAATTTAAATCTCATCCAGGTATCCCCCCAACTGTGCTGGGTTACCCATCTGCCGTACCTGTTACCTCTTGTCGTCCCCCCGATCGTCGCGCAGGTTTCGTGTTTTTTCGTCGAAAGTCAGTCGATAACCATCCGGGGGAAAAGCTATGTTTGGTCGAAATGAAACGGGACGGATCCTTATGGCATCAGCAAGTGGGCCTCTTCGATTCATCAGTCGAACCCCCTTCGGTTAATGTGGATCTCTCCGAACGTGTGATTCGGTACTCGTTCGACGCAGAAGCCACAGCAGATTCGTTAGAGAAGTTGGACTCGGAGGAAGACGACGGGTTCATCCATATTCCCAGTTCTACCCTCAAACTCGACACCATTTGCCAAGGTCAGTCACATTGTGTATCATCGCATCCCTACCGACTAAGCTTAACGCTCTCCCCTTTGGATGTGCTCGCTTCCATATCCAGACTTCACAAAAGTCTGCCTTTCTGAGCCAACCTCAACAGACGGTCTTGAAATTCCGATACCATTTGCGGATTTGATGGATCCTTTAGGCTTCTGTATACTCCCAAGACCTTACGAGCAGTCGATTGCGACCAACCAGGGAATCTCGAATGATGACCCGCCAGATTCTATGGTTGATCTTACGCCTGCACTTCGCAGCTTCCTACCCGCATCAATCGACCTCTTCCCGGAGGATAGCATGATGCTGGACGATAACGAAGCACATGAACAAGCATATATCAAGCAACAAGTCCACGAAATTTTGGTGACGGCGATCAACCTTTCCAGGAAGACTCGAGCTCCCATTGGCCCTTCGGCGCAAGGAGATGAACGATCTGACTGTGGAACAGTGGTAGATGAGCCTAGCAGCTCGCTTGCAGTTAGTCGGCTAATGGAAGAATGGAAACTTGGAGTACCGACCAGTGATTATCAATGGACGGACATTTGCGCTTCCACGAACGATGAAATGACTGGAGTATCGGGAGCAGAGTCAGATTATGCTTCCTGCTGCAGTCCCTCGACGAGATCTCGTTCTCAGTCCAGATTCAGTGAGCCCCCCCAAGAGATGATCTGGACCAGTGAAGAAAACACCGTCGACATTATCCAGGTAGTCTCCAAGGCCAACGAACACATCCCAAGCGAGATCGACATTATGACGACACCTAAAAACCATCCCCGGAAATCCAAACCATCGCAGATTAATCACTCCGCTCCCGGCTTCCCTTCCTCTAGTCTACCCAACTTTCTTTTGCCCTCTAATTTCATCCTGAACTCGAATAGCCAACCAGATCCTTTCGTCTCCAACCCTCCCTCCCCTCCAACTTCGTCGGTTCATACCCAGGCTTACTCTCAACTCATCCCTGGCGCACATGCCGCTCGTTCAACTTCAACCACCAACCAAGCTAGAAAGAAGAAACGCGTTGGTGGCTTTTAATATTTTTTTTCCCTCTAGAAAGTCTCTCTCTCTTTCTCTCTTCCACCAAGTTGAGTGGGATCTTGTAGTATTTATTTGGGCTTTAAAAGGATCGCTCAATTAAGTTTTCCTTTTATTTCCCCTACATAACTTCCTCCATTCTGTTCCCTTTTTTGTCTTTCTCTCAAACCATACACACACGCACAACTGTAACTTTTCGAAGCAACACAAACATAATCATTATCCTTTTGTTTTCACTCCACTTGGTTGAATCGGCAAATATATATATTATAATGTTTTTTTCTCTTTGTAATATAAGATGAGACTCACTAAAATAATGGAAAAGTTCAGAGGGAAGAAATCTTGCATGAACTCTGGCAATATCACCGGTCGGCTCAAGTCAAAAAAACAGATCATACTACTCGATCATGTCGACTGATGGTGCTGGAAGTTTCACTGAAAGGAAAAAAAGCTGCAGTCTCAGAGCCGGCTCTCAAAAAGCGTGAACCAAAACATAGCGTGTAAAAGTCCAGGCCCAAGAAATCACTATTCATCTTCACCGGACACAAGATGGTTGGCCTCTACAAACGGAGACCCGATGCTGAGCACAGTAAGTTTCAAAGCATCTGGCGGATAGAGGGATGCTGATGCCAACAGCCACAGTACTGAGCCAGCAGGCCGTAGGCCCTGCTGCTGCTCCCAAGACTCAGAGCCTGCTCAATATAAAAGGACCTCTTCAGCTTACACTCCATCTCCCCACGCCCCATATTCTCACTGACCCCCCAGTGCCCCTTGGACTCTTCGCCCTACGGCCAACTCTCCCGGCAGTTTCTAAGTAATCAATATTGCCAATCCCTTTGAAAGTTTCTCCGCTGGCTAACAAAATTCTCCAGAGGACATTCATCTTTCTTGATCATTTTTCTTTTTCAGTTCACTAGGAAACGGACTCCAGCCCTCCTCTATCCAATCAACACGACAGATCCCAAGGAAAAGCTCTAAATTGAGGTATTCCTCCAAGTATCTTCTTCGCGTTTTATAATCTCATGCACTCCACTAATCTTCAACTAACTCACTAAGACTTTAACCACACTGACTCTCTACTTAAGGCGCCATCGGGTCGTTCGATGGCTCTCAATGCCCCTGTTTTTTTTTTAGATTCTTACAAGTAGTAGTGCATCGTCATCGATGATGGCAGCTGTGGGGCCGTCTACTCCCCTCCGTCGTACTAGGTTGGGTCGCCGGGACTTCTCCACGGAGCTTGTTTGCCCTTGGGTAGTATTTCGCCTTGTTTTCTGCTGTTCTATATCCTATAGAGTATTGAAGCCCCATCGCCATTTCCTGAGGGAACCCCACTAACTCATCAATATCCTAACCACATAGAACCTGTTCTTTACGCTACATCGGGTTACACAATCGCTTTCAAGGCATCTTTCTTTTTTCTTTTCTTGAAGATTCTTTCGCCAGTATTGGATCGTCATCGATGATGACGCCGAACCTCACAGCCAACTCCAATCGGTTGGAGTAGGTTCATTCGGCAAGATTTCTTTATCGACGTCCTTGTTTAGGTAGTACTTAGTTTTATTTTCTTTTATCATACAAACTATTGAAGTCCCATCACCGTTTCCTCAGGGAACCACACTCACTCATCAAGATCTTAACCACAACATCAAGCGGCATCGGGTTGCTCGAGGACTCTCAAGGCATGTTTCTGTCTTTCTTTATTTCCAGAGATATCCTTTCACGTAGTACTGGATCGTCATCGATGATGCCACTGGTCCGCGTGGGACCTCTACTCCCGTGGGTCGGACTGGGTTTACACGGCAAGATTCCTTCACGAAGCTTGATGTCCTTCTTGGTAGGTAGCATTTCTCCTTGTCTTCTGCTATCCTATAAGTCATTGAAGCCCCATTGCCGTATCCTGAGGCGACCACAAGCAAT
The DNA here is from genome assembly GCA_019395275.1 of Puccinia brachypodii. Taxonomy (NCBI): domain Eukaryota; kingdom Fungi; phylum Basidiomycota; class Pucciniomycetes; order Pucciniales; family Pucciniaceae; genus Puccinia; species Puccinia brachypodii. The sequence continues at coordinate 7,032 of LUKR01002176.1, forward strand.
AACTCGTGGTGGTCTATGAGCTTTTGAAAGGATGATGACTGTCTTAATGAACTTGTTGAGGTCAACCCTCCTGTACCTCCAGAATGAACTTCGCCGATGGGAAGTACCTCTCACTTTCTACTGATGAACTCGACGCCTCAAGCTCGCATCTATAGTCCAATCCGAGGCAATTACTCGCCCACGATCTGTTATAACTTTTCTAATCGATAACATAGAAGAACAAAGTTATACTACAAGCGACGTTGGGTAGATTGATGGAACTCTAGGCATCTTTGATATTTTTGGAGATGCTTCCACATAGTACTGTATCGTCATCGACAATGTCACCGACCCTTATCGGACGTCTACTCCTCTTGGTCGTACTAGCTTGACTCGGTGAGGTTTCTTCAAACAGCTTGGGGACCTTCTTGGTGGTAGTATTTTTTATCATTTTCAGCAAGCCTATGATGGCCTATTGAAGTCCCGACTCCCATTGCCCCTTCCTGACGATGGGCCTTTCACTTTACACGAACAAAACTGACACGTCAAGCTCCATTTGTCGTTCAATCATGGTTGGTCACCTGCCCAAGTTTGGTAATGCCCAATCTAATCGAGAGGATACAAGGCCCACAATTCCTGTTGTCAAGCGACATCAAGTTGCTCGATTCGACTCACATAGGACGTCTAATCCCATCACTCGGCTGACAGGGTAAAATTTCATCGCGTACGTAGGTTGAGGACCTTCTTGCCAAGGTAGTGTTTTTTTGTATGCCGCTGTCCTATAAAATATTCAAACAACCGTTTCCTGAGTATACCACAACGGATAACTCGTGGTGGTCGACATGCTCTCGCCATCATCCAGACTCCAGAGGCCGGAAAGATGAAGACCCTCTCGGTGAACATGTTGACCTCAACCTCCGGAATGATTTTCCCCGGTCACATCATTCAAAGTGGCTGATATGCTCTTTAGATGATGAACGGAATTGTTCAAGTAATTCCCAATGAGTCCCTAGGAGCTGATCACAGGGCGATGAACTTGAAGCAGTATGGCCACAACAGTATCTACAAACGTATAATAAAATTCAGTACTTGCGATTATATACCATTGGAACTGTTAACCGAATCCCAAGTTTAAAACTCAAGAGACCAGGTAAGTGGATCACGTTTGAGTTCTCTATGAATGATGACTTGAGATTGCAGGTACATCGATAACATACCCGAATGAGTACGGAAGCCGCTTCCAATAACAAGCCTACTAACGATTTCTTATCGACAGCCTGTGTGCAATACCTCACTTGATTGGTGAATTTCAACATTCACGAAGGGGACTATGTAGTCAGTTGCTTACTCTATGGTTAAACATGTTATGGAATGAACGAATAGTACCTGATGAAAATAATAAGTGTTGGATTTTACCAATCAAGTGAGGCATGTAGTGAAGTTTGGGGGCGCTGATTGAACTTGTGGTTGAAATCAAAAAAAACACAAACATTTTTTTTTATCATTCAAATTGTAATCTTGTAGAAATTCTGATTTAGTCCTCTTCATTTCTTATGCCTCTCACGTAAAGTCTCACTATGTCCACTTGTTTTTATTATTTCATCTTCCAGCAATTCTAAGTAGCACAATAGTATTTATGTTTTAAAATTACACTTATGTGGTTGCATCAAAGACATTGACTAGTTGACATTAACAAACCATTCCAGACTCAATTAGAATAGGATCATAGTAGTAAATATAAAACTTGTATTTTCAAATTACATCATTTCACATTTTGATTCTTTGCTAGAAACCCTCTTCTAGATTTTCTCCTCCTAAATAGTTCTCTTCTCTTTCAAGAAATTCTACATCAGCTCTTCTTTTTGTTGACCCTGAACTGGTCCAGTGGCTAATCATCAAAAGCCGCTGCCCTCCTTCTCCTTTATATTGCCCAGAGGCTGTTTTATTTCAAAAACTCTGTTCCCTACAAGAAACATTGTTTTCTAATTTTACTTCTTCTCAATTTCATAATCTTGTGAATTATCATAACCTGGGTATCACTTACCCTGTGGTATAATGAAGTCCTTTACATTACCAAATCCATATTTTGCTTCCCCTTTTTAGGATAATGATCACCCATTTATTTATTATTACCAACATCAATGAACTTCATGTTGAAATTCTACCCAATTGATTATTTTCTTACTTATATCTCATACAAATCAAACCATAAATGATTTACACAGTAGAATTTCTTCTAAGCAGAATAGTATGTATTGTTACTGAAGCTTGTAGTCATTGAACCTTATCTTCTAGTACCAACATCAAATCATTTCAGTCTTATTTGAATAGTCTCATTGATATTATTCATTTCATATTTTCTTTGCATGTGCTCATTATTCAAATCTCCCCTCTATATTTTTTTACTTAAATAGTTCCTTTCTCTCATATGAAATTAATCATTGGCTCTCCTCTTATTTTTCTGTGCCCACAATCTGAGTCCAAGTTTCCTGCCCATTATTCAAGAATTCCACCAAGTCCATTCAAAAAACAATCCTCATTCTCTTTTCTCACCACCATTTGTTGGTCAACAAGCTGTTATTTCAACACTTAATGTGTAATGAGTGTATTGAAAGATCATAGTGTGTATGAAAATAAATAAAACAAAATCTGAACAGTCAATACTTCTCATGAAGTTTTTTTTACTGGCAAGGGATTCATTTACATGAATTTTAAAAATAAGATTAGGGAAGGGGGTTAATAAAAAACCTGAGATGAGAAGAGGACAAGGAACAGAATGATTCTACTTGCTTATGCTTAGTCATGTGAGATCATGAGCTCCCCCAATAATTTTAGCCATGATCAAGACCTTTAAGTTCAAGTTCTTGGTGGAAGTACAAGTATCAAAGTTCTACCAAAAACAATTGATCAGAAAAACAGTTTGAAGTGTTGTTATTGACACTTCTTGCCTGAGATCATCCGGAATTTGTGACATCATCATTTTTCATGCATTATAGAATATGAGCTGCTACCCAATTTGATATAGCAGGGTTCAAGATATCCAGAAAAAAAAGTTGTTCATAGTTTATCAGGGTGTTTGATTAATTTGAACATAGATAGAAGATAATTTTTATTTCCAATGGCAATCAAGTTCAATTGAACCTCAATTATCATCATGTTCCTACTGTAAAAAAGACTAGGCACTTGAAATCATTGTTGATCACTTTTACCCACATCATTTTGTTTTACAGTTCTTAATTTTCTTTTTGTCCTTGAAAATGCACAGACAATTAGTATATATACACCCTAGAAGCAGTGGAAGGTTTCCCAAAA
>LUKR01002177.1:0-10318 GCA_019395275.1 Puccinia brachypodii
ATCAGTTTCTAAGATGATGTGATCAACTTTCTTACAATCCCTGAAAACCCTGGAAACAGTTATGAACGGAAAGTTAGCTCATGCAAATTAAAAGATTTAACAATCCTGCTGAAAACTGATTCACATACATTCCAAACAAGTTTTGATAAGTGTTCCCTTTCTCTTCCAGCTTGAGTATTTGGCATTGCTATAAGCTTATCTGTCTGCCTATATTGTCTTTGTTCTTTATATTTGTTATGCCTGGGAAGAAAAAATTATAGCTGAAATCTCCATGTCCCAATCTGAGTGAGAAGCCTTATGCAAACATGAAGGTGTATGGAAACTTGTCTTTTTGAGCCATTTTGTACACACGTTATGGAGACCACCCACCTTGTATACCTACAGCAAGAATGCAATCAAGCCAAAGTCATGTTCACCTAATCAAATGAGAGCAAAAAAGTGACAAAAACAGACAAAAGAAATTGAAAACCCCCCAAAAAAATTGAAACGATTGAAAAAAGGGAATTGATATAAAAATACCCGGTTTTTACGCACATACACCCGGTTCTACATGGCCACAAGGTCAAAACTGCTGCACCAGACATCTGGTTTTCCGCGCATACACTTGGTTTTGGTAAATAATTTTTGCAGCCACATTTTGAGGTTTTTTGAAGATTTTAAATTTATTTCCTACCTTTCAAAGGGTGTATAATTCAATGGTAAAATCCATTTTTCATGAAAAGCACTCCTTCTACTTTTTGCTTGTTTTCCTGCATGTGTTTTTTTATTTAATTCATTTCCTGCCACTCATGGAGGATATTTCAGTTTTTTAAGTTGATTTCCTATGTTAAAGAGGTCAAATAAATTGATGGTGATTCCCAAACCTCCAAGAAAAAATTGCTTGGTTTTTTGGACTCCACACCCTGTTTTTGTAGATGCTTTTTTGTAGGCCAATTGTGAAGGAATTTCATGGGTTTAAAAATTTTTGCTACCTTTCAAAATCCATTCCCCCCCAAAAAAAACTCCTTCTCCTTTTTTTAAAAAACTTTTGCAGACAAATTTTTATTGCTAATATTTCCCATCACCCCTGGTGGGTGTCACCATCAAAAAGAAAATTCAGGCAGGAAACATTAAAGGTGATTGGAAATATACACAAGGAGTGGCGAGGAGTATGTCCATGAAAAACTATGTGCAAAGGTAAAAAAGGGAGAAGGATTTTTTATATAAAATAAGTTTTACCATTGAATTCTAAACGCTTTGAAAGGTAGAAAATAAATTTAAATTGATGAAAATCCTTCACAATGGGCCTAGGAAAAAGCATCTAAAAAAACAGGGTGTGGGGTCCAAAAAAATCAAGGAATTTTTTATTGGAGATTTGGGCATCACCATTAATTTATTTGACCTCTTTTACATAGGAAATCATCTTAAAAAACTGAAATATCCTCCATGATTGGCGGGAAATGAATTAAATCAAAATACACATGCAGGAAAACAAGCAAAAAGGAGGAGTGATTTTTATGAAAAATGGATTTTACCATTGAATTCTACGCCCTTTGAAAGGTAGCAAATAAATTCAAAATCTTCAAAAAACCTCAAAATGTGGCTGTAAAAAATTATTTACAAAAACTGGGTGTATGCGCGGAAAACTGGGTGTCTGGTGCAGTCAGGGGGCCCCAAAAAACAGGGTGTATGCGTGGGCAAACTGGATTTTTTTATCAATGCCCAAAAAAAATTGAAAAAAACTTGAAAAAAAAGTTGGAAAAAAAAATCAAAAAAAAATTGGAAAAAACATTGGAAACAAAAAAACTTGAAAAAAAAAACTTGAAAAAAACTTGAAAAATAACTTGAAAAATAAAATAAAATTTAAACTTAAAATGAAAAATAAACAGATAAATAAAAACCTCAAAAAAGCTATACTGGAGCAAGGCCAGAGCTTTGCCCAAGCTTGAAGCATAGCATGTCTTGAGTTATCACATGTCAACTGCAAGCAGTTGACTTGTTTTTTTTTTTTTTTGCAGTGGTTGTGCCTTTCATATTTGAAAAAACATAAGCATTGTGGTAAGAGCCTGGATATTCAGCAAGATACAAGATAAATTTTTTGTTAACATCACATATGAGAGTAACTGAGATGAGATATCCGGTAGGCAGTTGGAAGAGAGAAAGGTGTATGCATCAGTAAAGTAGCCCAACAGAACAAATGATGAAATTGGGAATCCAAACCCTTCTTGCAATCCCAATAATGATTCCCATCCATTGGAGGTTTTTGACTCAAGGGAATTGTGGTTTGATCTACAAAGCCACCACATCCTGGAAATCCTTATTATTGCATCACTTGGGAAAATTCTAGCCACTCAGATTCTGTTGGCCAGTTTATCATAGAAGATTGGAACTCATAGACCTCTGTGATGACTCAACAAGTATAAAGGTTGATTGTTCCTTAGCCAACTTGAAAGAGATTTCTTAGTCCACACACAACTGATCCTTTTCCATTAAATCCAAGATAATAGATTGTGATAGCTATTTGGATTGGTAGTTCACATTGTGGATTATGAGAGATGTTGTAGAAGATGGGGTTTAGTTCAATTAGTTGAAGAAAATTGAAAAAGCACTGGAATTTCATTTGGAAAAGTTGTAAAAAGCTGGATTCAGGTAGTTCTTGAAGGGTCAACATGTTGTAACAAGATTACTTGATCTAGACAAATGAGTCACATTTCAGTTAGCACTGCATGTTCCAGTATTGGTCCCAAAATTGGTGAAATTCCAATAAAAATAATACTAACCTAGACAAATGAGTCACTTCACAGTTAGCATGTTCTGGTATTGATCTCAAACTCAGTGAAGAGAGAGAGAGAGCTGGTACTGGCACAGGCAGTGTAAAGAATAAAAACAAGATTTGCACTGCAGTAGATAACAATGAATATGAACTAAGATTAGACTATGTTAAGTTAAATAAGAAGTGTGAAATCAAGTCTCTATCTAACTCAAGTGGAGGTATTGAATGGTTTCTCTTTTTTGTTTCTTGTCACTCAGTTTTTCATGTCACTTGGTTTCTGGTATTGATTGTTCTTTCATTTTCTCAGGCTTGCTGTTATTTCATTTATCTCCTTTAAAGAGTCCTTTTTGTGTCTATTGAAGAGTTTCAGCAAGGTTAGAACTGAAAAAGGTATTTAATTAATCTCACTCCTTTTGTTGATATATCATCTTTGTTTCTCACTTTCAACTGTTTCTAATCTTTGTTTATTTTGTTTCATTAAGTTTTCTACTACTACTAGTTTTAAGTGTTAGCTGCAATAAAGTTTAAGATCTCATTTTCCTACACACTCCTGCTCCAAATCTGCCTCTTTTTTTTCCTGTCACTCCTAATTCCACACCCATTGTGTTTCCTACCCGCTGCCATCTTCTTTTGGACCTGTCTGTGATTTTTCAAGTTCCTTGTGTCTGTCGTCGACCTGCCTATCATGTATGATATGAAATCCATCGTCATCAATCTGTGCTTGTTCGTTATGTGTACATAATGATGCTGCATGTTGCCATTGCAACCTGCAAAGTCTATGAACGGTTGGACTTGGTGTTTAATCCTCTCTATCGCCTCGGAGGGTTGTTCGCCAAAGTGCGCGAGAAATGTGCAGATTTTCGCGAGATGCCTGTTGAGTCCCTTTCGCGAGAAATGTGTGGCAAGTCCCTTTCGCGAGAAATGTGCGACAAGTCCCTTTCGCGAGAAATGTGAGTCAAGTCCCTTTCGCAAGAAATGTGTCTTACAAGACCCTTGAGCCCCGAACTTGGTCGTTGTAGCAACACTGACTCGTAAACCGCAAACCCTCCACCGGAGGATGCCTTTTATCTTTGGACATGTTCAGTGTACCAAGAGTTGCCCAGCCCTTCAGAGTGCTACTGTGAAGCCCTCATGGGTAACGGTCTTGGAAGTGAGGCCATCATTGGTAACAGTCTTCGAAATAACCTTCATGTACTACGCGCGGCCCGACTTGTAACAGTCATGTATAAGTAAGACGGGCAAGTAAGGGTCTCACGGGCGACTCGGCGAGTAAGGGTCTCATAAGGGGTGACACGAAAAAAATTACACAACAAAACGGGGAAGTAATCGTCAACGGGCCCGGGCGGACTTGTAGGGCTTTGCAGCGAGTTGTAAAGGTTAAAACTGTGTCGTCACGGGTGGGGATCCTAGGGGCGGCAAATATGGCGGTGGGAGGGGTGGTACAAATTGTAACGTCTAGGCTCAGATTCTCTATGTTTAAAAAACTTTCTAGCTTGTTCTCAGCGCAGATTATTTTCTCAAGATTGGCTCGCAAGTTTGTTTTCTATCTTTTCAGCTTCTGCAGGCGCGAAAGATTTAGTTTATCTTCTTCTTTCTTAGATTGTACGTAGAGTGCTCTAGAAGGGTTTTAGGGCACGTCCATCTTTTCTCTCTTGAGCATTTAAGCTGCGAACTTGTAGCCTCAGGGATCTCTTTTCCCTTGTGGCAATATTTTTCTCTCATTCTTTGCCATTTCTTACCCCTCTCCGTAAACGAAATTAAACATTTATTAACCCTCAAAACCGTCTCTCAAAGCGTTTGAGTTCGCCACATCATTTTCTCTATTCTCTATCAATTAAAATAACATCCACATCCATATACACATTAAGCAAAAGCTCTCTTCAGCGCGTCCAAGTCAGAGGTTCTGCTCCTTTAGCTTGTCTCTCATAAACTTCTCGACCCCGATCCTTACACATAGGCGGTATGTAGCTCGTGCGTCTGCCTGAGCTGCTGCATATTATGGGGTATGTAGTAGGCCTCTTTTTTTTACGCAGATCACACTTTTCATCGTTAAGAGTGACAGTACGATTTAATTTGTACGTAAAAGCTAGTTTAAGTCATCCAACGCGGCGGGTGTCGAATCGTGGTGAGCGGGGTACAATCTGGAGGTAAGTAGGCCTCAGGTGAGACGGTCGTTCACCTGTCTAGGCTACCGCATACTATGGGGTATGTACTGCGCCTCAGGTGGCTGAGCCACGTAGAAGAAGTACTGAGCAAGGCTACCGTCCCATCCCACCGCGCAGCGGGATCATACTACTTCTCAACCCTCAGGTTAGTGTGACAATTGACGTAAACTGACGAGTTGAACAATCCACAAGACCTTTATCCATGTTCGAGCTGCGGTTGAAAGTTGAAACCTGAGTATGACCAGCATGGCATCAACGTTTAGACAAAGCGAGCGTAGAAGATCCTCTGCTCCCCAGATTGCCTCATCTTGCATGGGCTCTGCAGTCACTTGTCTCCATTTGTCTGGCGGAAGGTTCTCATCAGCGCTCATACTAGGAACCCATCTTCTTGGGTAAAAAAGCGCATCTTCAATCGTGTCTATTTGGACTCATTCCCCTCCAGGTCCTCCTTTAACCCCCAAGAAAGAATACCGCTTCGAATAGATCAAGCTTATTTGATTGATATTATGACGATGAAAAGCGCCAAAAAACTGACTGTTCCGTGGGGATTCCACTGGCGCTCATCGAAGTGTTTTATTATGATTGTGGTCATTATCAGGTAAGTAGGCGGGAATGAAAGCTACTATGATAATAGAACACAGATTCTAGAATGAGTGACTGATGAGTGGATACCTTTTTTAACTTTTTCCATTGCGCGCGGACATCTTTGTGGAATTCAGTCTCTTTCTAGGTTAGTTCCATGTTTTTGCGTCTATCATGAGTCTGAAAAGGTTTACCCGCCGAGCAACACGGGATACGAAAAAGAATAGGCGGATACAGATACTCATGTACTCGATTTGTTACGTTAATTCACCCTCAGATTTATTTCTTTATGGCCTTATCGTACCCGTCCTTCCGTTTATACTCAAGGATAGATTTCACTTACCGCAAGACCGCCTTCAAACTTCAGCAAGTATCCTCTTGGCCGCTCACGCGCTTGCAACTTGCTTCACAGCGCCACTCATCGGACTTTCCATCGATGGCTCCATGTCGCGGAGGCATGGCTTCTTGCTTGGGCTGGTGGTCACTTTAGGTGTCAGTTTTTTCTTGAAATTTTCCTGATAAACATGAAAATTTATCATAACCTTGCTGTCTCAATTTGACGCTTGGGACATTTCAGGCAACCATTTTTCTCTGCTTTGGTAATACTTTATGGCAGTTGGTCATAGCTCGATTACTGCAAGGTGCTAGTGCTGGTGAGCAGATTCAGGATGTTTTCGTTAAATTAATTTACATGGCCACTAATGGTACATCTATCTACTTCTAAAAGCTATCGTCTGGATTGTCGGTTTGGCTATCGTTACCGATACCGTGCACCCGGATCACCTGGGAAAAGCATTAGTAAGTTTGATGTCATATTCTGAGGTTTCCCACAAGTAAGAACCCAGGGCTGAAATTAGGCCTCATGCTAAGGGTACCGTTTACAGCGCAACGACGCTGGGCGCATTGTTGGCTCCGACTATCGGTGGTTTGGTCTACACCAAATTCGGCTACTATCCTGTTTACTATGTCGCCGGGGCACTGCTTTCCGTTGACATTGTGCTTCGGATATTGGTGATCGACAAAGAAGAAGCTATCAATTTTCTCGACTTCGAAGCGGGGGGTACCCAAGTTTCGCCAACCGAGGTGGATGAACGGTCGCGCTTACTCGGCTCAACCGAAAACTTTCAGTCCCCCCAAATGGGCGATGAAGGAAGTAGCGGATCCAAGTCAAGTGCAATGCAAACCGGCCCACCAAAACATTTTTGCCCAATTCTCACAATCTTACACGATCCCCGCTTGCTCGCCGCAACGTTTGTTACCTTCACCCACGCCTGCTTGGTGGGAATGTTCAACGCAACTCTTCCCATCCATGTACAAACAGTCTTTGGAATGTCTTCACTGGAATCTGGCCTTCTATTCATAGCTATCGAGCTCCCTTACATCTTCTGTGGTCCTGCTATTGGATGGTATGTGGATTACGCCGGACCCCGGGGCCCTGCGAGCATAGGTTCACTACTCTTGGTTCCATCGTTATTGCTCCTACGATTCCCTAAAGCGATGCAGGATCTTCCTTTCTTGGTGATACTTCTGGCTTTTAACGGCACGGGTCTCTCTGCAGCTAGTTCTTCAGCGTTTGTTCAAGCTAACAGGATCGGTCGAGAGCGGCATCTAGAAAATCCAAGTCTCTTTGGGGGTAAAGGACCTTATGGACAGCTCTACGCGCTCAACAACATCTTATACAGCCTGGGAATGACAGTTGGACCCTTACTAGCTGGCGCCCTGAGCAATCGTTTCGGTTATGGGAACGCCATGGGGGTAATGTCTTTCCAGGCGCTTTTGGCGGCTGTTATATCGAGTTCCTGGATGGAAAGATAAGACGGCGGATTCCTCAAGTTCAAGACGTCAGAACCCGCCTATCACCAGCCGAAACTTAGTGCGACAAAACTGCCCAAACAATTGTTTTTTCTTTCTTTTTTCTTTTTGAGAGAATCCTCGGGGACAAAAACAAACGAATTTTGGTATATGTTTAGACGTTTCAATAATCATATGTTTTAGACGTTTCAATGATGTGTTTATGACGTTGACCTACCTGAAAGATTGGAAGCAAACGCTCCTCGACTTCCACTTGGCTTATCGTAAATTTCCAGATGTACCTCTCTTTTTTCTTTATTATTAAAAGCGGACGGAGTTTAATGAGATCAGAAATATACCATGGCGGAGGAACCATGCGTGAGAATAGGTGTGAATACACATAAAGGAAACAGGGTTTGACTGCTGGCAGTGCATTTCCTATACGAACGTTACCCAGTTACCTCATACAAATGTATCCGCCCTGTTTTGGTGAGGTGGCGCCAGGATCGCCACATGACAGAGGCCCAGAAACATTATTGCCCTGGGGCCTGTAGACGCCCGGGATCGGGTTGCTTAAAACCGCGTCTCTTGTATTTGAGCGCCTTCTTGAGCCGGACGGCGAGGCTCTGGACACAAATCTACCGATCAATCCAAGCCCGTGACCTGTCGCACCATGCGACTCCAACTGAACCAATATTTATTCGTCCTACGTGTCGCGGAACAGTGAGACTTCATCAGGCCACCGCAAATGCAGTGTGAAGGGCTATTGAGCCTGTTGAAGGTTAATGAACAGCCACTTCCTAGTCTGCGGGGGTGCCGACCGTTGCTTAATCGATACATGCAAGCCTCGACAGAGCTCGCCTCGCGGACCTGGTACATAGTCATAACCCTGATCAACAGATGAAGATGCAATTTCTGATAGAGGCGCCGGCAGAAAATGGTGGATGTGTAGATGTATGAAAAGAGTACACCTTACCACGGTGCTTTTAAATACGTGCCTCATTGAGCGCGTGGTGCTGTATGATCAGATCACATGGCTATGTCATATTTAGATATTTTTATCTTCATTGTGGTCTGATACGTGCGGCAATTCTTCATCTATCAAATCTTCACCAACCTGTTGGCTAGCCCATCGCTTCACACACACAAACGTTTACCGATATTACCGAAACCTCAATTTAACTCGAACAAGATCGGCGTCCATCCAAAATGTTTTCTCGTTTCATTTTAATTGCCTGGCTGGCTGGCATCTCTGTTGGTGAGTCGACAAGCTTGTTTGTTTGATCCATACTTGATCCCCATAGGACTTATCGGTTTTCTGATGAGTGCCCACAACGTCCCAAAACAGTTTTGAGCCTTCCTGCTTCACCTACTGGTCCAATCAGCCATGTGTTAGTCAAGTTACGCATCTAAACAAAGATGAGAATCCCAAGTTCACCGTTACATCATTTTCACTCACTCAAGCTACCCTCGATCGACTACTTTCGTTCAAAAGGGCAAGGGAACGTAGGCTACGTTTCGCTCTTGATCAACAATTACACCATGAGATATTGAACTGTGATTGCATCCTTTGCTGCAGCACGAGTCAGGGAGAATGGTCTTTGGGTGGCGGAAATGGGCAACCTTTCGCACCTACTCCTGGTCCTGAAGTACCACACCGATTCCGTGGTGCTGTGAAGCAGGGGAAAAACGATAGAAAGAAAGGTCCCCCTCATAAAAAATAGCTTCATAGATAGATTCACGACCATAGTTCACATCGTTTCCAATTATCCAAGCTCACGTGACCCCCTGAATCTATACCTAAATGCGAACATTTTCTACATCTTCAGCTATTCCAGTTCTAGAACAAGCGTATAACTGACGAACATACTGTAAATTGTTATACATGATTCCCCTGGTCAATTATCAGCCACTAAGTTCTGACCTGCCCATCAGGAAATACAAAATCTTCTCGAAGATCCAGATTGCATGAAGCAGATGTTCTTAGTCAGGTTTTATGGCCTAAAGGCTATGTTGCCCCGGTGACGACATCGAGAAGACGTATACAAAGTTGAAGAGTGAAATGCAGATTCAATCTGCATTTCACTCTTCTGGCAGATTGTAGATAGATCTAAAGCTCGCTTAGCTTTGGCTGGTTGATAGACTAGCCACTGCTGCTGTTGGCATTGTTTGACAGATTCATATGTTGTGACAACACGTTGTCTTGAGAAACTCCTCCATGTACTCCAATCCATGGGCAGTTTGAACCAATTGGAGCTGTCAGCCTTAGAGCCAGCTCAGCTGACCAAAAGTCTGCTATTAAATTTGTAAATATTTATTTTAAAAATAATCTGATTTCATAATCAGATTATTCATGAAATTTTAATATGAGTCTGTCTATTCCATTTCTTCTGAAACCCACTAGAAGTGGTACTTGTAGTGCACATCTCCAGTTTATTTTCATTTGTGATATCTTTGCCCCGTGCGCGCCTGGCCAACATGAACTCCCTGACTTGTGCGCCTCACTGCGGCCCGCAGTGCCCCCCTGAGCAAAGCTCCCATGCGTCTACAGATCTCTCTCAAGACTGTACAAAAGAATAGACGCGTGGGAGAAAAAAGGAGAGGGGCTTCAAGGCTGAATCCCAGATATACCTGGCTCTCTCAAAGCCCCGCGCCCCTTTCTCCCCCCAGACAAAAATTGCACCAGAACTACAAAAAAACTATGCGCAGGATTAGGCACACTGTGAAAAATATGCTAGGGAAAAATCTAAAGGTCCTCTTACTTCCTAGAATTAATCCTCACTTTCAGTGTCATTAATTCTTCAAGTAAGTCACCTCCCTTTTTCTTTACTATTTCTCTAGTTCCTTTCTTTTCTCTATCTTATCTCTAAAAAGAATAAAGAATAAAAATATTATAAAAGAAAAGTAAAACAATAAATAAAATAAGGGCATTAATAAAAAAACGCGGTTTTTCCACGCATACACGCGGTTTTACGTGCTCTCGACGTCCAGCCTGCTGCGCACCACACGCGGGTTTCCGTGCACGCAA
>LUKR01002179.1:0-10309 GCA_019395275.1 Puccinia brachypodii
AACCATATAAAAAATTAGGGTGATAACAACCATAAGCTTAGAAAAGTACACCCACCATCATAAAGTAAGCAAATTAAGACTTATACCAAAGAGAAGAATTACCCATATCCACCATCATACTCAAACCAAGTGATCTACCCCAATATTTCCACGTATACTCTGCCCTCACTGTGATCTTAAACAAGTCCATAAGAATTATATCTTTCTCTAACATTGCAAAACCACATTACTCACCTCCAAGGTAGCTCTTGTATACCTATGTTTGTTGACATATCACTGATCTAAGTCTGATAAAGGACTACTACAACAAGTTTTCCTGTATCACACAATTCCACCACAACAATAAAATATTTTTTTGTCAGAATTCTTGTGTAGTATCATAGAGGGGCAGGTCTTTCAAACCACCCGTAACAGTTGTAATAAAAATATTCTTATCTGAAATATCATAACTATTATCTCCCCCTCACATTACTGCTGCCAGTCCCAAAGGAGTTCTCACAGCGCACTTTAGCCCACTTTATTAAGAGTAAATAGTATATATCAGACATTGTCTGTCTTTTGGCATCGCCAACTTGCCCTTTTTTGCAAGAATTTCAACAAAAGCATTTCTAGTAGGTGGAAGTTAGTCCCATCACAGTGAATGATCTTGGCCACTCACAAGCCGCTCTGGTGATTCTGACATTTCTCCAATGCTCAAACAAATACAACCAACAATCATCTCAAGGAGAAGAAATATATGAAAGCTTATTACAGAATCAGATCCTACACTCCAAACCAAGCTAGGTTGCCCACCATCATCAAATTCCTTATGGTTCAAAAGACATCAGAAGTTAAAGAAAACAAGCAGTACACACACTCCCTTGATTACTCAATCATATATTACAAATCACATGTGACTACAGACACTACACAATCACTACACTCATTTCACAGTTCATATAGCAATCCTAATCAATCATCAATCATTCACAGATGCCTCTTTTTGTATGATCAACTTAATCTTGTACATATTAAGCAGTCCACTTTGGGTATACAGTTTTTCATCCACCCCAATGCAGTTCAATTCATACACATTCTCACCCATCTTTTCACCAATCCAGAAAATAACCTCACCCTGTATCAGATAATGTATAAACCCTCTCTTGTCATTGATATTTCCTCACAATACTCATGGAACTTTTGTAGCTACTTCCCCCTCCCATTAGAGTCTATCCATCCTCACCCTTGCATACTTTGCACTTATCTCAGAATCAATCATCCTTGCATACTTTGTACACATCCTTGAAACCATTAGTCCTTGAAGTTCTTTAGTCCTTGAAATTCCTTTAGTCCTTGAATCATTTAGTCCTTGTAGTCCATTAGAGCAGTAGAGTGAACAGTTATTGTCAGACCATTATTTCATCATCACCCTACATTTATATTCTCATCAAACATACACCTTCCTCACTTCCCCCCTTTGTGGTATTCTGATTAGTACATGGATCATATTAGACTCCCTGTTCTGGTTATACAACTCACTGGGAACTACAGAGAAGAATCCAGCCACACCTTTTCTTTTTCTTAGTGTAACTCTCCTCAACCAGCACACCTGATGGTTAGCCAAAAACTAACCTTGAAGGATGTTTAACCACTATAGTACATTGTACTTATGTGTTACAGGGCCCTGCCCAAAGAAAATTGTCCAAACAAACAAAAAATTGCTTCCAGCCCAAATACCCTCCAAGAGGATGGTTAGGCATTAGTTTAGGCTTAAGATATGGTCAGGTTAGGGTTAGGGTTAGTCATTACAATTGTAGTGGGTTGAATGATGTGGTTTGTTGTTTTTGAAGTGGCCAATATGTTGTACATATTGGCAAGTTTGGCAAATTGTGCATGTTGTTAAAACACCACAATACCCCCTTTGAGGCCCCTCCAGACGCAGGCCTGAACCATCCTTCAAGGTTGGTTTTTGGCTAACACTTGGGTGCACCAGCAGCTGTCCCTTTTTGAGACTGATTTCAGCTGACGTAAGCAAGAAAGCAGTAATTGGCTGTCATTCCAACTGTCTTGTTTAAAATTCTGCTGTACTGGCATGGATTGTGCTAAAATTGCATGGGTGTACAGGCAAAGTTATATGGACTAAGGAGTCATCTCTCTCTCCATTCTATTCTCCTTCCTTTATCTTTGGAAACTTCAAAGCAGAGCAAGTAGCCCCATATCTGGATCTACAAAGCCAAATTTCTATGGGGAGAAGCCCATTGCTGAGCATAATCCAGGGCCTGCTTGGTGGTTTGAACCACCCAATTGGATGTGCTTGAATGTGATATCAGAAGAAAAAAGCCTCATACAGGCATGTTTTCTTCAGGCCCTCAGGCCGTGAATCAAGTTTTCCATGTAAGCCTCTCTGTGAGACAGACACTGCCAGAATAATTGGCTGGGCTGAGATCATCCCAGTTCAACTGGGATAAACTCATCCCGGCCAAATATGCTGGCAGTGAGAGATCCGGCAGGGCTCTCACTCGAGAGGTTTAGTTAGGCTCGACTATTGGAGTACTGATAGCGCATGAGAACCAAGATAGTCCCCTCACTTTCAGTACAGACAATCGTTACCCATGCATTGCGGCAGTCAGAGTGCACATGTACAGATTCAGTCTTACTGGGAGTTAAGCTGGGGAAAACTATTGAGAAATGACATCTTCCGCCCTCGGAATCCCAACCTGTCTCAGCGGAAATGGTGGGAACAAGGCTTGCGAAGTGATGGACAAGAAGGCGCTAAGCATGTCCATCGAGATTTGTTACCAGTGATAGGATGATACACAAGGTGAGCGCACTGGAATCAAGGCCTGTCAGGAGAAAAACGGGCCTCCTGATTAACTAGATCAAAGACAACAGGAATGCTCGCAACCTTATTTTCAAGCGGAAGAGGCGCGGGGTCGCAAAGGCAGCACAGAATGGCTTAAAGTGTGTATGTGTTTACTTCTTTTCATTTTCATAAGCTCGAAAGGGAAGCACTATATATTGGATTTAAAGCGGTCAAAGAATGAATTTGCAATCGGGGCGAGAGGCTAGTGGGAAAGAATAAGATTGGGGGCAAAGAAGGGGGTGGGGCGAGGACACGAATTTGAGGTAGGATCAGGGCGCAGGGGCTTCGGCTTCGGCTGGTGCTGCTTCGGGGGCAGCTGCAGCCTCGGCTGGGGCGGCTTCAGCAGGTTTTTCCTCCGCTGTGAACAACGCATAACCCGAGTAATAAGCACGCGATCAACTGCATAAATGGAACTGGCGGATAAGGGTACTAACCATCATGAAGATCGGAAGTCCAAAGTGTGAGGTTGTCTCTCAAAAGTTGCATTATCAGGGTCGAGTCCTTGTAGCTCTCCTCACTCAGTGTGTCTAATTCGGCGATCGCGTCATCGAAGGCTTGTTTGGCAAGGTGGCATGCCCGATCGGGAGAATTGAGAATTTCGTAGTAAAAGACCGAGAAATTCAGGGCCAAACCAAGACGGATAGGGTGGGTGGGCGTCAAGTCCGATTGGGCAATTTCGGTGGCTTGTTTGTAAGATTCATGGGCTGCATCAGAGGCGACCTTTCGGCCATCCCCAGAGGCAAATTCGGCCAAGTATCGGTGGTAGTCACCCTGCCTAGAGGACGCGTGAAGGGAGGAAAGACTCGCATTTAGTCCTGTATCTGCTAAACCAAAGAAAGGAAACACTGTTAACTTACATCTTGTGGTAAAACACTTTGCTCTCTCCTGCCTCAGCGCTAGGGATGAGGTGTTGCTCGAGAACGGACAAGATGTCGTTGCAGACTTCGGCAAGTTCAGCCTCGACCTTGGTGCGGTAGTCTTTGATTTTGGCAACATGTACTTCATTGCCCTTGGTGTCTTCTTTCTGCTCGATCGAAGAGATGATGCGCCAGCTGGCACGGCGAGCGCCGATGACGTTTTTGTAGGCAACTGAGAGCAGATTGCGCTCTTCGACTGTCAGTTCAGCTCCGAGCTGTGAGACAATCGGGATACATTGGTCAGCCGATCGCTGTGAAGCCAATCACGCTGAAGTAGGAGAATGTTCTAACCTTGGCAACATCTTTCATGAATGTCACCATTTCATCGTATCGCTCAGCCTGCTCGGCCAACCTAGATAATCATCGCATCAGATACAGATCAGTTCTCCACTGCCAATGGGTGAGTTCCTAGCAGGCGGGTGTACTGACTTGGCCATGTAGACTTGATTCTCCCGTTCCTGAAGAAACAGATCATGAAGTGTGAGTGAGGCAAGGTTCAAACATAGGATAGATCGCGATGTGTACGGCGATCACTTGAGAGCTTACGGTGGACATTGTTCAGGTTTTTCGATTGTGAGTGGGAAGCTGTTGAGTTGCTGGGAAAATGGCACTGAGGATCAGGACCTTAAAGATTGTGACATGTGAGTAGATAGCAAAAGAAATTGGTGATCTGCTCATTGGTGTGATCGGACAGGTGCAGAATGACGTGGTGAACTTTTTATTTGCATCCTGTCTTGAATCCAGACTGACACTTCCTTGACAAATAAGGAGTGAAACCAGCCAGTCGATCGATTGAGAGGGTGAGGGAGAAGCAGCTGCTTACCAGTGTTGGTTCGGTTGTGGTAGTTGTTGAGGTTGGGTGTGCTGCTGGGTGGTTTGGCAGTGGGGCTGGGTGAGGCTGTAGTGGTTCGTGGTGGGATTGGGGTGGACGGTCAACAGCTTGCGTTTCAAGTAGCGCCCGCCCACCCCCAACTGTGGCTTACTCTAGCACAAGCCCGCACAGACACATGGCGTACACCCTTGCGCACGGACCTCCGCCCAGCCTGACGACCGCTGCGGAACACTTTATGTATATCGAAGCCATCGCAGCTAAATCTTCTGCACCGCCTTCCAGCACTCCTGTAAATTGTTGAACTCTGTAGCCCCACCATGGATCAAAAGAGGATACAGATTATTTTATGAACTCCTGGAATGATATTCTCCGCTCGTCGACAAGGGGAACTAACTAACCCCTTTGCCGATCTCCATATCGATGTTACCTACCACCTTGATGACGCAAACGAACAAGATTCTTGATCGAAAATTCATCGAGCAATCTACCGCTAGGTGGTCCATCTCGCATACCAAATGGGAGGGTTGTCAAGGGGTGGAGGGTGGCAACACCCTTGATGATGTGTGCAACATACCTTACCAGTGTACCAAGGGTCAAGAATTTCAGTATACCAAGGACCAAGAATTGGGCAATTCAAAGTGGGTTTGCATAGATTGTGTGAGGACCCAGGAGACCCTCTATATAAAAATGGGCCTATGTAACCTGAAATAGCCAGAAGAATCCATACCAATTTTCAGTGCTATTACTATTATGATGATGATTTCCAATTTCAACTCTTAGCTGTGGTTTGATTTAATCTGATCCTGTCAAGAAAACAAAGCACAGTGGAGGGGGGACTACCATCCAAAGGAGGGAATTATGCCCTACACCAGGTGCCTGGGCTGTGAGCCTTACAAAAAAACTACTTTTTTTTCAAAGCTCTCAGGAGGTATCATAACCCATGGGGAGACTATGAAGTTGCCCAAAAAATGAGGGTCAGATTGAGGAGAATAACATCATGGCACTTAACCAAGTTGCAGGGACAAAGGTTCCTTCCCACATGGAGTTTAGTGGATTGCACCAATGATTTTGATTCTCAGGCAAAAACATGTATGAAATGCTACATCTGACACTTGACCTCAGCTGAATGAGATAAATCTGGCAATAATATGAGACAACCCAATAGTAGCACACAAAGTAATTCATGGCACCAGGAAAGACTTCTGTCAGATGACATATAATAGGAGAAAGGTGCCTGTGTACTTTTGCATGTTACCTGACATGTAGTCAGGTGAATTTTTTTCTGGTTTAGGGATCCTTGAGGCTAAAACCTGCCTGTAACACCTGTTTTCAAAAACATGTCAAGTGCATCAAAGACACTGGAGTCAGAGAAAAGAGCATCTGCATTGGTTGGGTTAAACTTTTGCTAAATTTGACAATCCATTTGAGGCAGGTTAGCTTACCAAGGTCAATGAACACATTGGTTTGGTTAGTTGACAGAGGTTGAGTTGCTGAGGGAAGAAATCCCTCCCTGAATTGGCTCAACATGTGTGACTAACACACGTTAAGTGTTGCCATATTTGGGGACACTTAACACAAATTATAACAAATCATTAGTTTAGTGGGTTGTTAACAGATACCTTTTCACTCAAATTTCCCATTAACTCCTCTTAAAGTGGGGCCAATGCGGATGCTCTATACCCATAAAGCATCTTCCCAGCAACCCAACAATTACTACATACCCCAGTGCATTACCTTGCAGAATTTTGGGTTGGGAAGAATGTGAAATCATAGGGTTGTACCTAGATAGCAGGCTGTCATGGCCATGTACACCAAGAAGTTACCTTTTGAGTGAGTGAGACAGGTCTTGAAAAGTATCTACCAAAATCTGTAAGGCTCCAGGCAAGACCTACAGAAATCCTCCCTCTGGCAATTCATAGGATGTATGCCAGAGGTACTTGGTTAAATTAGATCATTTGTGTAGATTGGGTACAGCTATTCCCAAAAGGTATGTTCCCTTGGATTTTCTTCTTTATTTTTGTACTATCATAAAAGTTCAGGCCTGGTGATGTCCAGAAAACCTGGCTCAAATGGGTGCATCCAATTCAATGTTGGATGTGGCCACCTGATTCAAGTTTGGGCACTAAGCCACTGAGTTAATCAATAACCAATTAAAAGTTGGAGGCCACCAATTTTGAATTGGTTTGGGTTGTAAAAAACAGAACAATCTAATACATGTTATTAGTGTGTGAAATTCTTAAAGTAAGAAGATGAAAACCTTGTTGTCTTTCTTTTTTGCTTTGTTGGCAGAACCTTTGGGCCTTCCTATTTCATTTTTTGTCTTAGGTCCCTTGGGAAATTTAAAGTTGACAATTGCCCCAGATCCTTCAATGATGTGGTTGATAGCATCAATTTGAAGCACATGTTGACTGGGGTTCATTCCAAGGAGTTTCTCTTTGATTTCTTCCACCTTTTGTATGTCATCTGCGCTTTTGGGTTGATCCAAAGGCCTGAAATCCTGTTGTAAAAATTGAAAAGTATCTTTAGTCAGTAATTATGTATTGTGGAAAGAATTGCAGAAGGGGGCCAGCAAGCAGGGGGGTTTTGGTTTTTTTTTTTTTTGGAATTCAAAGAGCAGGAGGAGCACCAACTCCCAAATTCATGCAGCTTGGGGGTCCAATTGGTGTGACAACTCCCAGATTTAGGGTCTTGATAGCTAAATTTGACCAAAAACCCCCAGATTCCCCCGCCAAAAATGAAAAATAAAAATAAAATAGTAATACACACCTTGATGTGCCACTGTTGATGTAATTCCTCAGGTTCCACTTTTTCTCCTGGCTCCACCAGCTGCACAATCCTGTTCCTACAGGGAATTCCTATCCGTGAGTGATGTTTGCTGTTGCATCTCATGGATTTGTCCAAAGACACACTGGAAACTAGATTATTTTGTGCCTTCTTCAGTGCAAAATGATTAATCTGTCTGTGGCAATTCAAAATCATTGCCCCTAAACTGCAGAGAGCATTTATCTTCTGCTGATGATATTAAGCTGAGATTTTGTGGACCTGAGCCACAATGGGGCTTCTGCTGCATTTGATGACCTCTGGAAAACAGTAATTGGGGCCACATAGATGAGATTTGATGTAAGCATGAGAGGATTTGATTCTAGAAGTGACCCAGTGGTCAAAGGGAGGAATTTTTTTTGTCCAAGCATTTGAGAATTTTTCAGCAACTGGGAGCCAATTAGAAGTCATGTATTTCTGGAAGGGTTCTCCATATTTCACCACAAATCTTTTGAAGCTAGCATGGAAATCACCAGTTGTACTAATTTTAATCAGGTTTCTCCAATGAGAAAGCATGTCAGACTCTTTCTTATCTTTTATCATAATATTCCCCTTTGCAGTTAAGTTCTTCATAATGTGCCAGGTGTACAACATATGGTTGGATTTGGGGAAAGTAGTATCTATAACATTAATGCGAGCTTTTTCTCTGTTGGTGAAGAGAACTTCTGGAAGGGGGATTTTTTCAGTGGTGAAGATGCTGAGGAAATCTTTAAGAGCCCAGTCGCAGAATTATTGAGTCTCTTCTGCTAGAAAACAGAAAGCTGTGCTGAAAGATGTGTTAGCTCCAGTGACACCAGCAATATGAAGGAGGGGCATTTTGTGTTTGTTTGTCATGTAAGTACAATTGAGGAGAAAGACAAAGTGATAGTGCAAGATAAGTTGAACTGAGAGATTTTGAGAGGAGAAAAGTCCTTTGATTTTGCCAGAATTGTCTACTTTAATTCTATTTGTATAGTCAGAGCCAGGAAGTGATTGGTGGAGTTGAACTATAGGGTTGAGTCCTCAAAGATGTTCTGCAAAAGTTTTTTTTCTCACAGATTAAATTGTTGTAATAGTTGCCAGAATCATCTTTTCTGAGTGCAATTTCTTGAGAGCTTCTAGAATTTGGGCCAGTTTCAATCCATCATTGCTTAGTTTCTTCATTTCATTGTAGAGACTTGCAGAGAGTTTTTGGTAGGTGGTATGGGCTGAAGATGATGCAGAAAGGGGTTAGGGATAGGGTGATTATGGGGACAGTCCTTGAAGAGATTGGTTCACGCACTCCTGCAACTCTGACACACAGCAACAACTCCCAAAATCACCACTCTTGAGTGCTTGATTATTCAAACAACTACCAAGAAAAAGAACAAATTAATTTAAATTTTTCAAGGGAAAATTGGTCTGGACAACTCCCAATCCCTGATAAAATTGGCAAAACAACTCCCACCAACTGTCAACGGACGCTTGGTGGGAGTTGCTGGCCAATTCTTGGGAGTCATTTTTCCAAGTCCCTAAAGTCAGGTGAATTATGCATGAATTTATTAGAGATAAAAAAAGATAAAAAAAATATAACATGAGTCAAAATAGAAAGGAGTTTGCTTTTCTCACCAAATTGAGAATCAGACTGATCCTGTGGTAGTGGAGAATTGAGAGTTGAGATTTGATGATGTGCAATAGGTAATCAAGCATGGTTGATAGTTGACAATGTTGGTTGCCTTGAAGAAATGGAGCCTGTAGTTGTCAAAGGTTTGGTGCAAGGGTGGTGAATCCAGAGAGGGAAGACACACAAGAAGAAGGTTGGGCAGAGTTGAGTTCCAAATTTCATTTTGAGAATTTGAAATCCGGGTTTGAGTTCCCCTGTGAGAATATGTTGTGGTTTACCACGTGCTCTCCTCAATACAGGAGAGGTCTGAATTCCAACAAAGTCTTTAAAATAGCTACTTAGAAGATTCTTGACTGTCATAGTAAACTTTGGATTAACAGTGGTACCAGCCTAGAACAAAACAGAACATCAATCCACAACCCTGAACAGATCCCACTTTGTACATATAAAAACTTCAACTGAAGAATAATTCAAGGAAATAAGCTGCTCACAAATGAGTTGGGATAGCTTGTGAAAATTTTGTTTATGGCATCATCTACCTCTGTCTTGAGGGTAGTACTTGTTGTGGGTTGTTCAGGCTATAGAGTGATAGGGGAGTACCAACTTGGTAGCCAAGCGGTCAGTGTGCACTGTTTTCCTTTTCCCCCTCTCTACAGTACTGAAAGTGAGAAAATTGAAACCAAGATCAATCAAGAACATCCAGTCAACTTTTGAAATTTATTGAATTTGATAAGAGTGGGCTAGTTGACTAACCTCTTCATATTCACAATTTGGATCTGATGGTGAAGACAACAATCATCAATATCTGTTGATTCCTATTAGATTGGATGGAGAATCATTTTTATGAATCTATGACAATAAGAACTTGTAGAGGGTATGGATGGCCTAGTGGTAATCATCTCCCATGGAAGCTTGGTGTCACCCCTGTGTCAGCAAAGATTTTGCTTTGAAGAGAGCAACAAGTCTGGTGTTTGAATCCCGGAAGACCCAACCCCTGGCGGCAACCCCTTCCACCCTGGACAACTACACACCCCCTTTCAAATTTAGAAACCCTTCATTAGTTGTCCCCTTAAAAACCATCCACCCTTGTAATCTTTCAATACCCATTACCCAACTGAACCCAGTCTGCAACATGGCAACAACCAATCATCAACATATTAGATTCTCCTGTCTCTTCACCTGTGTCAATTAAATTCTTTGGCTTCAAGCCAAAGAAAAAACCGGCATTATCATCGGCTTGAAGCCGGAGATTCTGCTGGGCTGGGTGAGCTGCTCTGAGCTGGCTCACCCAGCAGACTAGACTTCTAAAATCAAAA
>LUKR01002185.1:0-10301 GCA_019395275.1 Puccinia brachypodii
GTGTCGGGGGTGCAGGAAAAGTGTGGGAGTGGAGGAGCGGAGAAGGAAGGGGGGAGACGGATTAGGAAGAGGGGGGAGAATCATTTTTTATTATTATTATTAGCATTATTATTGGGGGACCGGAAAAAGAGATTGTTAGGAGAACTACTTTTTACTACACTTTTCTATAGTTTTAAGATTAAGAATTGGAGAAGAAATCAGAGTTGCGTGCGGAGGAAACCTAACTAACTCGAGACTTTACGCTATAGATCAGGCTTAAGCGGAGCGCTGAAGGCTAGCGGGAAGACGTCGACAGAGGAGAGTAAGGTAACCGGTAATCACACAGCCCGGACAAATACATATATATTCTGGAGAGGCGTTCAGGGGACAAAAACACCCTGAGAACCAACCTTTATTTTCACACCGATCCAGCTGTCCCAATTCACCTGCTAACGCGCCGCTGCCACCAGTCTGCATGTGTGGTCCGCCGCAGTCCAGCCCTGTTCTCTTGATCCGGTCCGCGTATCCGCCTCTTGTTCCGTGATCCGTATCTTTTCCGTCCACCTGCATCGGGAGAATAAGCTTTTCCGGTTGTGCTTTCTGACCTCATCCTTTGTGCTTATGTCATCAGGGTGCATTTCACGCTCAGCTTTGTTCATTACTCAGCTTTTTGCCGCTAATGGACATTCTACCACACCTGCCTATATAAATCACCACAACACACACACACACACACACACTGATCACTAAGTTTCAACCAAAGTGTATCTTTGAATGTTCTACCTTGGTGAAAGAGCAGGAAAAAGGGTCTGGGCCAAACTGGGTTTACTGCCAAAAACACCCTTTTTAATCACATCACACTTGCTCATAATTAAATTTCAATTTATGAGAGCCTGAATCCAGATTTTTAAAGCTTTGTGATCCAAGATGCCAAAGTTGTTTAGGGATTGTGAGAAATTTAATTCCAGCAGGTATGATATTGAGAGGGGTGTACCCCAGTAAGTTGGATGGTTCCAAAACATGATATTTTTTTTTTCAGGATGTTCCTGAATGAAGATCACATGCTGAAATCTAAGGGCCCATTTGGATGGCCATTGTTATGTGATAATAAAGTGTTATCTATATAAGCAGCAAAATGTGAGTTGTGGGATATAGCAATATAAGCTTGTCACACAATCTCCCACAAAATTTTACCAGATATCACTGGATTTATCAGTGGTCTTCCAAATAGGGCCTCAATTATTGGAGAAATGGTGAGTGGTCCCTGAAATAAGTATGTTTTTGGAAAACAGACATATTTAATTGAGCATATGCTAGAATCGGTATACCCCAGGTAATAGGATGGTTCTGGAGCATGGAAGAATTTTCCACGAAGTACCTGAATGAATATGACTTTCTTTTGAAACATGATAAGAGCTTTAGTATTGGAGAAACATTGAGTAGTCACTGAAATATGTATGTTTTTAGACCCTGTTTGGCCGCACCCTAATTTGTGATACATCATAAGGGGTTTGCCCTGGGGGCCAATTGGACCTCACCAAAACGTGTATTGTGATCACCTTTGTGGTTTTGGGGGCTGCACAAATCACAAATTATGGTGCTGCTAAACAGGGCCCTTCGAAAACACACATGACCCAGGGGGCATATGCTAGAAGTGGAATGCCACAGCTAGGATGATGGCCAAATACCACCAAATATGAATTCCAGAACATGATTGGAAAATTTACTATGCTTTGAAACCACCCTCTGTGAGCTGGCTTCTCTTTTGTGACGAGCAGACACAAGAAGTGCCTCAGTGTGCCCCAGCAGAGCCGCGATGACGTCTTGTCGTCCGCTGAATGCGGAAGCGCTTACATGTGTTACGGAGCGGGGACACATAGCCTCTGGGCTGTGCAGGGGGGCTGAGAGATGCACTTGGAATTTTCCATCTCTGCCTCTAGCCCACGGGTCACTGCCTCCACGGAGGTTAGCATTCGAGACCCGCCACAATCGTTATCATCTGCCCCAGGATGAGGCGTCTCTAGCATCAAGGCTGCGGGGCCGTCAGGTATGTAGGATTGCAAGGCGGGTCAGTCGGCCTCTGCGCGTGTGGCGATGACTTATTGACGGGCTGGATGCAGCACATCCCTGCATTGATCTTCTTTCTAATAATCAGCCGAAGCCTAACATGGAGCAGGACGCTTGCCTCAGCGATTGTCATGATAAGGAATGCTTATCGGAAACGCGCGGCCTATGCCAACAGGCTTTCCCCTCGGAGATAGATAAGACTCAACAGGAGCACGCCGGTAAAATTTCGGCTGGGTTAGGAGAGGTGGGGTTCTTTGGGTTCCCGATCAAAGGCTCGACTCAGCTCTCACTTAAGGTCAAGATGGCGCGGCGGGGGGTCAAACCTTTTCCACCCTTGCAAGTTGCAACGAAGCTTGACGCTCACTTTATATACAGATTTTCCTGCCAAGTCTATGTACTGTCCAAGGAGAAAACCCTGCCTAGACCCAAGTCCTGATCAGCAGCTGTATCGTTGTGTCTTTCATATGCTTCTCTCGACCTTCGAGTAGATACACAAGAGTATCATCATGTGCTTAAAAGTTCCGTAGTTCCGTCTTGAGACAAAGTCGGCCCACGTTCTGTCACCATTTGACATTTGCAATGTCGCCACCAATCGTTAATCACAATCAGTGCACCAATCTGGCCCGCAGGACCAGAGAGCGAGACGCTTGTGAATTGAGGGTGCGTTTCAAAATACTCCCCTCCTTCTGATGCGTGTTTTGAATCTGTTTACCTCAACAATAGCTCTGTGACACTGGATTCTCGGCGCCGAGCGATGGCAAAAGAGAGTTTCCCCTCGGATACCTAATCCCGACGAGGTCCTTGTTGCAGGCTCAGATGGTCCATGGAGTCAGAAGCTTGATTGCTTGAGGAAACAAGGCGTATCTTCTAAAACCACCTCAAATTTTGCTGTATCGTACTCGTCCGGGTGGCACAGCCAGACCGAGTCTGAACGTTTCGTGGTAGAACGTTTGCAGTGGAAGCGCACACTGACTGAAACAGATAAAAGTCGGCGAGTCTGGCCCCAGACACTTCTGTCCCCAACCTCTAATACTCTCGTCGAATCTTCCTATCCATTATAGCGCGACACCCAATGCTAGGCCGACTCTGGTCGATTTACTTCATTGTTGCCCACTTCACCAACGCCAGAACGACCGGCTTCTCAGCCACTTGTTCAAGGGACTGGTCAGTGGACCCCAAAGAACATGGTAACTTTCCGTCGTCTCGAATAAACCCAATTCCACGATCCCAGAGGAAAATTTCGCTACCGTTATCCGATACAAATAGTTGAGAAAGCTAACGAGTCTATCATACTCAATTAGTGATTCGTTTCCCGAACGTAGAATCAGAGACCCCAGTCAAGTGCACCCCCTCGAGCTGCTCTAACTTCCCCGGTAAGCAGCTCTCTCTTCCTACTCCAGCAACATCCGTCGGGTTCCGTAAGCTCATTGGCGAACCCCTTTACTCCGCCTACTGCTTAGTCTGTGGCAGCTGCGTTAACGTGGCCACTCAAGAGCGCCGCCACAGAATGACTTGTCAAAACGGCTACAATGTTATCGACACCGGTAACTCGAGCTTCACCAGTGAGTCAACTCCCTACCTAAATGAATGAACTCTGACCAACCCTATATTCGTCTCTTCGGGTGTCGAACAGTGTGCATCGATCAAGATGAGAATGCGTTCGAATGCATTGGTAGTTGTGAAGGCACTTTGAGTAAGCTACCACTGTGTTTCTTTTCTCCGCGAGCCTCAAAGCCGTATACTTACGCTTTTCGTGTTGTTCAGCTTGCGACAGTTGCGCATATGACGTGACCCCATTCCAAGTTCAACAGCTCCAAAAGCGAGCCAATCCCGTGGTTAATGGAATGGCCAGTGGTTCTAGTCAAGGTGGTTTCGGAGGTCATCTCGACTGGTGAACGTCGTCTCGAGTCACCAACCTCCCAGCAGCATGTCCCACTTGCTTTAGCCTCCATCTGACTTATTATTTGTTGACTCGACTGGATAAGATTATACATTCATGCGATTTTATGACTCACTAGACACAAGATTGGCATCTCATATGGCGCAAAACCTATAAAGTGATTTCTCCTCAGTTCTGTAGTTTATTTTCATTTGTGACCCATGCAGCAGACAATTTTAAGACACTGTTATGATAGACTACCATACGTGAATCAGATCCCTTCTCAACAGCTTCACCAGAAAATAAAAGCCGCACCGAAAGATTCCCAAGCAGGCTCCACGTCACGTAAACACACACAAATATATATCCGCTTTCTTGAGGGTCTTGATCGATCTCACCGCAGTCTACATGTCTGTTCAGGTGGTTTCTGCATTTCTTCGATGGGCGATCAATTGCGCTCTGAAGCAAGGCATGCTATCCTTTGCCAACATCACTCACTCATTCACGTCAAGATCAATGTGATAGGCGCGATTCAATCACCAAAAATGATGAAGAGAACCAATATAACAATTCTAGCTCCCTAACTTTCAGGGCGCAAGTCACTCCAAAAAAACCGGTTCCTTAAATCGCATCTTCGCGTGAGGGGAGAGGATGGCAACTGTAGCATGAAGGATGGATCATGTACCCAGCAAGAAGGTGACAACCAATGTAGCTCCACACTTAGGCCCTAAAACATTTCCGGTCTCCATCCTGAATATTCAATTGCGGATCACAATATTTCCAAATAGCCACAAATCCTTTGGCCTTTCTCACCTTGAGCTTCCATGATGCTGACGTCTAAATCCATTGTGATGGCACTCTTAATCCGTTTCTGCCCCGCCCCATATCCATTTTCCAGGAAGAGTCAAGTTTGGCATTTCCTCCAGCCAGAAAAAACACGAGTCTTCATTAAAATCCTAATAGTTTGGTTCCCACTGTAGTTGTATAATTATATAGATGGATATCGATTCTCTGAAACCTAACACGACATGGTATGCTGAAAGATGAATTTTCTGTGCGCCTTTGCAGTTAACCATACTGCAAGGTAGCTTTATATACTTATTTTTCTGCCGATCTAGCCTCTCTGTTGAGAATTCACGCTATGATGCTGTCCCGTGCAAGGCAGTTGAAAATCGCCAGACTGGTAGTTCCAGTTGAGGTCCTAGACAAGCACGCTAGATTGAGTCGTAACTAGCCAGCATGCAGTTTGGGAGATGTTATTAATTGCGTATCTACAACCTGATCAGTGAAGTAGGGGTTAATAATTGCGAATCTACAACTACGGTGATCTAAATGACCATTGTTGATTAGCATTTTCGATTAAAATTGAGAAAGGCAGTCAGTTGTGCTACTCAAGTCTTTGCAGGAGATCAAGTGAAAACATATCAGTAGAAGGAGTCTAGTTTGCGCGATTATTTTGTACAACAAGGTGCATGAAAGATTGACTAAAAAAATGTGGTACGCGATGTCCGAAAAAAAAAACGTGTTCGGATGAAGAGACCAGAGTTCATCCAAGAAAAGTATAATGAAGGCAGGGAAAGGAAACGAAACCTTGCCAGAGTACGAGCCAGAAGTAGAAATGATTTGAGGAACTAGGGGTCGATGAAATGATTATTAACCAGTCGCAATATTAATTTTGATCATCCAAAGTTCGGGCTATACTCTCGGCGAAGTTTAGAGGCGTGTGGAACAAGTAGAAATGTGTCGCCAGGCATCCAGCTTTATTTGTTATAATTCTAGCATGTTTTGTTGGAGGTCTTGTGGAAACTTTGCTTTGTTGTTCCTCAAGTTTGGTCCTTAAATCCGTCTAGGGCTGCGAAGAATACCCACAAGTAATTTGATTCATGAGTCGGTCAACATCATTCAACATGTGGGGAGCTGAGAGAGTAAGAGCTGCTCACCATGACGATGGCTTTTAAGAGTTAACTCTAGCTCGGGGCTGTCAAGCACGTCAATTTCCTCAGTCACGTCACTCGAGGTGGATATCCGGTGAAAAAAATCGTGCCTGAGCCTCAGTTGAGGTAAAGGTATCGGGTGAGCCTTGGGGATATTGATGTTGTCAATTTTAGAACTCAATGAAATTTTCATTGTGCCGCCGTGGGATGCATCGGATGCTTTCAACAAAGCTTCGAATTTGTCCTCCTTGGATGCCTTAAGATCGGGATCTTCTTGCTCGGCGAGGGGCCTATTGTTCGACGCGTGAGAAAGCCTTCCCACCAATCCATTGGCCCTGACAGTTGGCACCACTGGGGAGGGGCGAGCGAGAAGGACAGGTTTTTTGAGTCGAGCTTCTCGTCGGGGAAGTGGATGAGGATTGACTGAGGGGCAAAGACGTGTTTCTGAGTTAGGTTCGTCGGATTTCCTAGCCAGACGCATGTTGACACCCTGCATTTCATCTTCGTGGCTATTCATGACCTCGTATAAAAGGTGAGCGTCGGGGCGGATAGGACGACGAGTGAAAGATAGTGCCTTGAATAGTGTTTTATCTCGTGCGCCTTTTTCGGTGGAGGGCCTGTGCGGAATATGTCCTGGGATTTCTTCTTCTTGTGGTAAAGTTTGAGCGATTTCCAACTCAGTAGAAACCGGTGATTTAAACATAGATCCGCAATGGGTTTCCATAATTTGCAACATATCGCGCTGGCAGGGTGAGAGAACTGGCGTGCCCGACTGGATTTTAAGAGGGTTCACAGTGCCATTAGAATCAAAAGCGCGGCCGTGGTCGTCTGGGGTAGATAGACTGCGATCACTAACGCATCGAAACTCTTCGCTGAATGATGGGAAAGATCTCATCTTTCCAGTGGACCAAAATAGAGGTGAATAATGCTGTTCTGGGGAATGGAGTGATGGGAGACGTTGACTTGAGGAATCGACAAGTGAGTGTCTCCCAGCGGTGTGAGGGTTCATAGCAAATGTTTTGGCCTGGAGAGTGGGACGGCGTGGCCCGTTTGACAGGTAAGATCTTGGTAGAGTTTGGGAGCTGGATATTACGACGGGGTGAGAAACAGGCACAAAGCTGAAATCTGATTCACTCGAAGAGAGGCAAGTTGTAGGTCTTTGTGATGGATGTGTGGGGCTGCTGACACCGGGCGGGCCGGGGGAAGGGAATCGGAACCTGTGGCTCGGTTGAAATTTGCCAGAATGCTCGGGGTAATAAGGGTCTTGAATGATCTCATCTTCGCGTGCGACTACCGAGTGATTGTATCCTGAAAGGGATGGCTGCGAAGTTCGAAACCCTGCAGGGTGAGGTTGAGTATATGTCTGGGGAAAATGTGATCGTTCACCGGGCAATGGGCGGGACGGAAGAACACTGCAATCTTCAGATGATGAAGAGGCAAACCGCGATCTGCACGCTGACGAGATAGAGCACGAAAATTCTCCACGGCTGTCCGGGGAGTCGGCATTACGATTGAGACCAAGTTTCATCTTGAGGCATGACAATGAACTGGCGCGAGATCGCAATGTTTGATCCCGAAGCTGGCATGATGTACTTTTCCTGTCGTCTTGCGGATATGAAAGTTTTGACGGTCGCCGTCCGTTATCTGTGCCGCTGACTTGATTGGTCGCAGGAGATGACAGCTTAGCCTTGGGGTATTCACGTGGTATTTTGGTTGATTTCGAGTGAGTGAATGGCGCTGAGGGTCTTGAGGAGTCCTCGGCTAGCTGGTCATCTGTAGTACATGAGGAATTGCCCATGGTGAGCAGTTCAAGTTAGTACATCAAAATAGATGGGACTCTGTGATACAAGCTGACCAGAGTGTTTTAGCCCCGATTGTCTAACCTCCTCGCTGAGGTTCACTCGAGCAGTCCTCTGAAGGAAAGCCGGCAAAGAAAGATTACTGAAGTTTCGAGCTTCGCCCGGAGCCGGGTCGCGCTGGCAGTGCGAGATTTCGGAATTGGTATTTGTTGGGGGGAGAAGCTCCAGGGAGCAAGACCTCCTGCTGGTACTGGAGGATGGAATAGACTGGCACTGATATCGAGCATCTGATTCCACAGTACTTGCAGTTGAGGGGACGAGAAAGCGAGATTTGCATTTTGAAGCCTCGAGCCATGCCCCCGAGATTGGTGCCGGGTTTTCTGAGAGGAATGGGGTGTTACATGAATCCCACTTGTCGCAATCCAGCGGAGAATTATCATTGATGTTTCCTCGTGGTCTTTGGCAGTGCGTGTTGAAACCCAAAAAACGGAGAATAGGCATGTCGCATGAGTGCCACAAGTCAGACAGCTGGCAGGAGAATAGCCCGCTGGTGGTAACGTATGCCAGCGTGGTTCAAGGGAGGATGAAGAAATAATGCCCGGTTATGTGTATTCAACTGATGTGACAAGGGGACCGAAAGAATGCTCCAGATGAGCACGGGTAGCAGCTGGGCACGAATAAGTACATGGGGAAATACGGGTTAAGGAAAGGACACGCTTACCGGAAAGTGGGACTACGTTCACAGCTGCCGGGGGGCTCTCAGGTTACCCGGTTTCTGTTTTGATGGAGGAAACAGAATGCAAGAGGGAGAACGGCCTCTGAGGTTGTCCTGAAGAACGGGGGCACTCACGGAGGCACATGTCGTATGAGCACACATGTGTGATTGAATCCCCTGAGCTTCCGAGAGACAGCGCAGGTCATATTATTCCCTCCCTTAATCCTGCATTCAAATGCCTGGCACGCTCTGTCAAGCAAATCGCAATTTCGAATTGACTTCTGTCATTTTTGAAAGAAAGCTAATTTCCAGTGTGGGCGCTAATATAGTAATGCCCCTCGTTGCTTTTGTGCTGAGGTGTGTAGGTAGCACTGACCCTTGGACATATGGACAAAGTGGGGTGTACTGTACCACGAGGATTTGGAAGTTTTGGTGTCCAAACTTCCATGCAACCTAGACTGTTGTTGGCATGGAACAAACAGTCCCTATTTTTTGTCAGCGCATATTCTTGTAATTTCCATCAACTTGCCGTACCTACTTGTGAGCGGCGAGTCGCTGCTCACGCCCACACACACGCAAAGAGCTCGGTTTCAACTTTCACAGGCAAAATGAAATACACCACCGGAGCACGTCGACCGCGATCCTCGGGCGTCGGCTGGTTTGACCAACATGCCGACCTCCCATGACCCTGCGAACGCTATGTGCGCCGAACGGTTTCTTGTCGTGTTGACGGCAGGAAACGGTATGGGCATGGCTAACAGGACCCAGGAAACCCGCTGTAGACCACAGTAACCAAAACGTAAAAATGTATACAGCCACTTTGACTGAACATCAGATGTTATATCTGGATAGTTGCCACATCAGGACATGTACATACTGAAGGTGCATCCTGCTCATAAACCTTTTAGTGGTAAATCTTCAGCCAGCATAATTGGCTAGGTTGAGGTTATCCCAGTTAAACTGGAATGAACTCAACCAAGTATAAATTGTTTGGTTAAATCCAAGCTTAGCTGGGATCAACTCAGCCCATCCAAATATCCTGGCACTGCAGCTTGAATCTGAAGAAACATCTAAATGCAAAGGGTGAGAGAGAATTGAAAAAGCAAAAAAAATCAAAAAAAAAAAAATCAAAAAAAAAAAAAACTCAAAAAAAAAAAAAATCTGAAAAAAAAAAAAATCATACATTTTTTTTTTTTTTTAGTTTTTCAGTTATTCAAACTCACTGGTCAAGGTTTGCCACTAAAGAACACATGTACATGATGCACCTTTAGTATGCACATGTCCTGATGTAGCAACTATCCAGATATCACATCTTATGTTCAGTCAAAGTAGTTGTGTAGGGTGAATATCCATTCATACATTTTGGTCACTCTGGTCTACAGGGGGTTTCCTGGGTCCTTGGCTAACACACCTGTTATAATTTTAACTCTTGAGAACTTGAGGTGGTGGATGGGGCACAATCTTGAGGCACCAAGATTGGACCAAGGAGCATAAATGCGGTGAAAAAGTTGTAAGGCCAATGCTTGGTTGTTTGATCATTCCAGTCGCACAAGCCTGGTCAGGTAACCACGGACACACTTTTAAGGTTTGGTGTTGACCTCATCCAAAATTGCCATCCTAAAGTCTACCCAGCATACTTCAAATAACTATCCCCTTCCCATCCCCTGCAATATTAAAATTGAGCACTAGCCCCACTCTCCACCCCCTTACACCACCTTCCCCTTCTATCCCTCCAACCACCCTTAAAACCTTCAAAGCTTACACCTATACATGCCCAACCCCCTGATCCCACAGGGCAGAGGCCCAATGACCAGCAACAACATAACCATTTCGGATATGTATGTCGCTGAGGGCTCCCCGCCTGATGTCAAACATCATCTAGCGGTGTGATGATTCTAATTTCCAACAATCAATGATTTATACATAGC
>LUKR01002187.1:0-10299 GCA_019395275.1 Puccinia brachypodii
CTATACAGGAATGTTGACCACAGCGCCAACTGCAAGAATATATTGACGAGAATCTACATAAAGGTTTTATTTGTATTTCCTCCTCTCCGGCTGCGGCCCCTATTTTTTTTTGTAAAAACTGACGGCAAAGCTGACCGACCTTGTGTTGACTACCGAGGTCTCAATTCCATGACTGTCCGGGATAGTTATCCCATTCCGGTTCTTTCCCTACTCTTAAACAATCTCACAGGTTGCCGATTTCTCTCCAAAATCGATCTTAAATCGGCTTTTAATCTCCTTCAAGTCACACCTGGTCAAGAATACCTTACAGCATTCCGCAATCCTTGGGGACTGTTTTAATATACATTTATGCCATTTGGGCTGGCTAATGCTCTGGCAACCTTCCAGCGCTTCATTCAACATGTACTCCAAGAATTTATTGATGTTTGTTGTTTTGTATACATTGACGATATTCTTATTTTTTCCAAAACCAAGGAGGACCATCTTCTTCACCTTACACAAATATTGGACAAACTCCGAGAATTTTGTTTGAAGGCGTCACTCAACAAATGCCAATTTTTTCAAACAGAGGTTAACTTTCTCGGATTCATCATCACTTCAACGGGTCTTCAAATGGATCCCAAAAAGTTAGACACCATCCTGCGGTGGCCTGCTCCTGACACCCTGTGGGGCCTACACCGTTTTTTAGGCTTTTGCAATTTTTACAGACGTTTCATTCCTAGATTTTCCGCTATAGCCGGAGAGCTCACTGCCCTAACCAAGGAATCAGCCTTTCAACCTGACTCTTTTTCACGGAAGGGACCATCCTCCTCTTTTCAAGCACTCCGTGCCGCCTTTGCTTCTGCACCTCTCCTCTCCCACTTTTCCTTTTCGGCTGAAAGAGTGGTTCATGTTGACAGCTCAGGTTTCGCAATCGCAGGAGTTCTCAGCCAGCCAGATGGTTCTGGGAAACTCAGGCCTGTTAGCTTCTTTTCACGAAAGCTGTTGGATCAAGAGCGTTCATGGCCGATATTTGATTTAGAGATGTTGGCTGTAGTCTCTGCTTTTGAGGAATGGCGCGCTTGGCTTGCCGGCACCCCAACTCCCGTCCTCATTTTCTCTGATCACGCAAATCTTAAACATTTTATGACTGCCAAGACTCTAACCCCCAAACAAGCTCGGTGGGCGGCTTATCTTGACAGCTTTAATTTCAAACTCCTTCACCTTTCTGGAACTTCCAACCCGGCAGACGGGCCGAGTCGTCGTCCAGATTTTGAAAATTCTTCCCCTTTGAGGATTCCTAACTCCTTTTCCGCCATTTCTTCACCATCTCCTCCCGATCATGACCTATATTTCCAACCGACTTTGACTGAGTTTCTCCCTGTCCTACAAGCTTCTTACTCCTCAATGATTTCCAAGGAGAAGGAAGATTATATTTTCTCATCGAACTGTTATTGGTTTCGACATCAATTATATGTACCATCTCAGCTACGGGAACAAGTTATAGATTCATGTCATGAAGGATCTTTAGTAGGACACCCGGGAATAGCTCAAACCCTTTCCTTAATCCTTCGAACATTTGATTGGCCCTCCATACAAAAGGATGTCATAGATTTTGTCACTTCATGCGACTCGTGTCAACGAGTTCGTTTTTCCAGACAAGCACCAGCGGGGTTATTACAACCCCTACCAATCCCCTCTCGACCATGGTCAGTGATAGGAATGGACATGATTACAAAACTTCCTATCTCCAATCATTTTGATTCCATTATGGTCATCATCGACTTGCTTAGCAAAGCAACTCATTTCATCCCCTGTAAGGAGGAAATGACAGCACCTGAATTAGCAAAATTATTCTGACGAGAAGTTTTTCGACTACATGGGCTACCTGATCGAATTTTATCGGACAGAGGCCCTACTTTCACAAGTTCCTTTTGGCAATCATTAATAAAGCTTCTAAAAATCGATTCAGCCACTTCCACAGCCTTCCATCCACAAACGGACGGACAAACCGAGTGAATGAACCAAGTGGTGGAGGATTACCTCTGACATTTTGTAAACTACAATCAAAATGATTGAGCAGATAACTTAGATATTGCAGAATTTGCTATCAATAATCTACATTCCTCGTCTTCAGGCGTTTCCCCTTTCTTTTTTATTCATGGCTATCATCCACGTTTCAATACCCTGACGGCTTCTTCTAATAATTCTCGAGCCACTAGCTTGATACAGGATCTTCAGGAAATTCAAGACAAGGCTGTCAACTCTCTTCAACAAGCAAAAATAAAGCAGGCTCATTATCACAATCAACATCGGACTGTTCCTCCTGTTTATTCACCAGGAGACTTAGTTCTCTTATCCTGCAAGAACATCAAGACCCTTCGAACAAATTCAAAACTTGATTTTAGACATTTAGGACCATTTTCTGTCATTAAAATGGTAGGAGAGAATGCGGTACAGTTGGATATCAAGGATCATTATCCAAAGCTTCACCCGGTTTTTAATGTAGCTCTGCTTACTCCTTATAAGGAGCCTTCCATTAATCCCTTTTGACGAGAAGAACCTCGTCGTCCGGAGAATCATATCGCACCGACAAACGCTATTGACTGGAATTTTCTTGGGGAAGTATTAGCTCATCGATCAAGAAGGAAAGGGTCGGAGGAATACCTCATCCGTTGGAAAAATTCCACCCCATCTCATGATAGATGGCTTCTTTTGAAAGATATTCCCCGACCTTTTCATAACACCCTTCTTTCCTTTCATCGGGCAAATGAATTACAGATCCCTTTACTTTTGACAGGTACAAGGTAATGTATATTTGTAAGAATCAACAATCTTTATGTAAAAGACTATACATTTAAGTAGAAATAGATCTGAGAATCTTAGTTTTCATCTGGATTAGATTACCACTCGAACCGAGATCAAATTTTCATTCTCAAAGTATAATAACCGAGCATCGAAGAACTTTGGTCAGCTCAAGCAAGTTCGAGGATCAACAAGACCATAGGGAATACGAAGTCATGTATTCAGAAACAATATTTAAGAGATCTATATTCCACTTATTTGTTCCTTTTCCCTCATCGCAATATTTTGTTTTCTTTACCATCATTAATATTATCTACGAGAAATTAGCACCCTTCCATTATAAATACACCTCAGTACATCGTGAGAACTATCCCATTAGTTGTTGTTTAGCTCGTCTGTTGACATTCTTTTAGTTCTCGGACCCTGAGAGTCCCGATCCCATATCCTTAGTCATTACACATGATGCATATACTACGTAGTCAAGTAATATGTGTTACAGAGAGAGAAAGAAAAGGACGCGTCGAGACTAATGTAGTGAGGTCGCGCGAGTCCTCACTCATGTGGTCGTGACATGTCTCTAGACGTGAGATTTCCGGCCACAGCACATTCAGCTGGGCGTGAGAGCCTTGCACTGCATCATGCCGGAAAGAAATGTCCGAGTGGAATGAGAATGAGCATAAATACCCAGCGCTACTGGCGGGTACGGCCGTACTCACTCACACCTCGCACCATTAGATCATCCTATCATCACTCAAAAAATACACTGCCGTAGCCAGTCACATACTCATCTATCCATCACTGAAAGTCTTCGAAATGCCAACTGTCTTCAAGATTCTCGCAGTTGTTAGCTTACTCTTCTTACAAGGGGCTACTGCGGCCTCAACCGTTGGGGGTTACTGTTACTGCGATAGAGATTTCCGCCCCCCATGCTGCCCTCGCTGAGGAAGAGAACTGGTGTGCATACACAACTAAATCTTTGCCAGAGTGCAGACATTTTGGAAACTTATGCTTGACTTCTCAACCTCCCAGCTCATCACTGCGTTCAGCGCCCACTTCAGTTTCCAGCGGCCACATCTTCGAAGCGGTTTCGTAAATCCTATCAAGTCGAGTCGAGTATTGGACTTTTGGCCAACCATTTTATTCCTTGTTCTCCATGCTCGATCAACCCCTTTTTTCTCCATATAGCATCTTAGTGCCTCATCTATGCCAAACGAGAAATTGTTGCCCGAATCCCCTTCAGTTTGTAGAGTTGCTATTGTTTTGTCACTCCAGGCTCCCTAAAATTAGAATCAAGTCAAACTAAGCATCAATCAAAGTACATCATAGTGAATACCTGACCCAGCCTGATCCACATCATCCATGAACTGGATTGTGTCCGGTGAAACCAAAACTGCTGAGTTCATTGTACGATGTGATCTTGATGACATTAATTCGGCTTTGCTCGCATCACTTTGAGCGGGCAACTTTGCAGTATTCAGTTCCAACACTGTAGAGTTTTTTCTATCACTGAGCAGCTTGTAACTTAACCAAGTCCCACATTCCTACCACCCGACTGGTGAGCACTGAGATACCGGTTGCATTGCGCCGACCGGCAATTCTCACCACGGCGGCTTTAGGTCATTCAGCGTTTGGCGGGGGCTTTTTTCTAAACTGATCCCACTCCCACCTTCCTGCACCTTTTTTCCCTTGGTCAAGGCCCAATTCGCCGCCTGCTTCTTGCGATTCTTCCTACCAAGGTTTCAAAGCATCATTTTTGGCGATTCTCCATGAGTCGCTTTTCGAAGGTTGGATAAAAGGCCAACTTGAATAAGGTCCTCTTGTAACTTTGAGGGGGGACGCTGTCCCGGAGGGATCCTCCGAAGGAACATTGGAACGTAGTGCCACCCCAAAGCCAAAGCCGGACGCACTTTGTTAAGTTAGGATAGAAGGCTCCGCGGGCTCAATACTTGAGTTGTGCCAGTGTAGGTTGTATTGTAAGACAGCATGCTAGTTCCCGAGAGGAAGTCTTAGGACCGTCATGATATGGCCGTGATTTTTATGATCCACGCCGCCAAGTCGGATAAATAAAAAGTATTAGTACCAGCCAAGGCGACCTGTCTCAAATTGTACCCCCTCACCCTCCACCGGTGTTCTCTCCTATTGAATAGAGCTCGACGGGGCAATCTAGGATTCACTGGCCTGACTAACATCTGGAGCATTAAATCTCGGTAGACACTCTCGGGCCGGTGTCTTCCGGCCATGTGAGCAACCCATCATAACCCGGCAAGCGCGGCCAGTATTTACTATACAGATATAAATAAATGTAAAAGAATTATTCGAAGAAAGAATGGATTATTTTATTTTATTGGGATGAATTAACTCTATAGAAAAAGATAAAAGAAAAAGAAAAAGCATATTCGTTTACAAAGCATGTATATATAGGAATGAATGAATGAATATTTATGATGGGAGAAGCAGGAACCACATTAATTGTTTTTTAAAGAAAAGTAAGTTTTTTGGTTGAACACTTTTGCTTGTTTTTATTTTTGTATATAGAAGAAAAAGAAAAGATTAAACCAAAAGTTAATCAGATCTCAAGGGTTTTTTAGAAGAAGAAGAATGTTTTAGTTGATTATGATGTTTCAATGTAGGTAACCCGAACTTAATAGCAGGATAAAGAAGTAAGAGTACTAAAGTTATACTCCAGAAGATCTTCACTTTGATCGGCATGTAAGAGCTCTCGAATTCGCCTTTTGACCATTTGATGACTATCAGTAATTCTAACTATATTTGTCGAAAAAAATGTAATCCCAATCAACTCGTCAGAAATTCGTTCGTAATCCATTACTTTTTTCAAGTGATTATTCAACAAGAAAAGATTACTTACGATCACTGTAGCCATCGACAGCCAAGCATGAGAACCCATGCGTTTGACCCGCTTAGTATACGTAGCATACTAAACAAAACAACGCCCCGATAAACATTGTTAACACTCATTCCTCCAAGGCAATCTTATGCTCAGAGTGACGACAGCCGAGTCTTTCGAGAGTAAAAATGGAAAAGGAAAGAGAGAGAGAGAAGATACTTAACGTCATAATACTCTCGAACGGCAGGTAAGGCCCATAGAAACATAGCAGCTAAACGTAGGATCACGATCGGATGTTCTGGGGCCAGCCATAGTAAAGACTTCAACTTTGCCACATCCACAAGTCCCCAATCGATGTCAATTATTCCAAACTAATCTTGTTTTTCTACTATATGATTCAGGAAATATTTTAAAAAAAAACTTACATAAAATACGTTAAGTTCAGACAGTAGGAAGACCGTTAGAAGTGCGACCGTAGATATATAACTACAAAGTAAAAAAACATCAGTTCAGGTATGATTTGTGGAGTGATAACGAGGAGAGAAAGAGATAGATCGACAAACTTCCGAAACCTCTTAGTCCCTTCCCAACGGAACTCGGTCCAATCATGAGGAGTAAACTGTCGAGCGGCATATTTCGCAGCTCGGCGTCGAGAAATCGCGGTGGTGGTGGTAGTAGTGGTACTCGAGGATGAGTTGGTATTATTATTATTATCATTATTGGCTACGGGCACTGGTCCTAGTCCTCGCCATGAGAATGGAGCGACTCGTAACCATTCACAAGTCTTCATACCTAACCATAACCCTCCCCAATTACAAATCACTATTTTTTGGTCAAATAGAATTTGCCTCTTGTTACTATTATGACTCTTGCATATAATGATCAGAGAGAGAAATTGATAGAGAAATGGTTGGTTGTGTGTTCGTGCGGGTTTATACTGACATACATCGAGAAGCCAATGGTCCCACCAACATTCTGCAAAGTTCGGTAAATGGTGTTGGAGTGAGTATTCCATGACCTCAAAGCCAACGCTCAAGATCCAACAAAACCTACGATTAACAAATAAAATAATTGTCATCAAAAAAGAACAAATTATGAGAAGATGAATATATATACCAATGATCTCGGAGTACGACAGCCTTCGCGAACCAACCGAGGCTATGAGCAAGACAAAAGATATCGATACCTTGCCAGACGTTTTGAGGCGTGAATTCACAGTGTTCGGCATAACTCTTTTCAGGTAGAGGTACACCCAATGATGGATCAAAGTATCTGATTAACTCTCGGGCTGTCGATTTATCGGTCCAGTAGAGGAACGAAAGTAACATGAAGTATAGTAGGTTTAGTCCTAATACAATCCGCCTGTCGTAGTTCGTTAGTAAGTATCCTTCTGCATATATATGTGAGCCCGGGGCTCTCTTTGATCTAATTTTGTTTGCGCATCCTTTTTTTTCGGGTGTCTGAATCAGGCTTACCAGAATGCTGGATGAGGTCTCCGGAAAGGTCCATCCCGAAAATTTAGCATACAGAAGACCAAAAAAACGGTAACGCCAGAAATCACACCACTGAATTATAATCATTCATTTATGTTCGACAAAAATAGAAACAATTTATCAGTTCAAGATGAAACAAAGAAAGCTGATATGAAGGTATAATCCGACGGACAGGTGAGATCGAAAAGATCGAGGAAAGATGTGACTATTGTAGGCCAAGCTAGCGAGTACGAAGGTACCAATAGCAGCGAAAGTTAGAGTTGAAGGTCTGTAGACCCATTTAACGGAGTCGTCATGTCTGATAAAAAAAACACAATCCAATCAGTCTTTTTTTTGTGAGAGAGATGGCATGCATTTCAAAAATAGATGGAAAATTGATGTAAAATCTGGGGAATCACTTCATCTGGTATGGTTCCAATTTATCGTCTGGTTGGCCGAAGAAGAACGGGTTATTCCGTGATGAATAGCGAGGCCTATCGTGTACCTCATCGTCCTCATGAGTGGGTTGGGTTTGGTCGTCTGAGAACAGGAAGTCGTCTTGCTCGTCGTCCTGGTCCTGGTCAGTCAGATTATGAGTAATCGTTGATAGTCGTCGTGGTATCGGCTGACAAGGCTTGCTGTTCGATGGTTCTCCCTCGGAGTGGCTGATGGTCATGTTCCCCCTCGATGAAGTGGTCGTTCTTCTCAAGTTTTCTGATTTCCCGATTCACCGAAACTTGGAAAACTCAAAAAAAAACAAAAAAAAAAAACGCTACGCCACCCACAAAACACACACACACTCGAGCTTTTCTCCTCTTACTACTCACCAATTATGGGCATAGCTACCCAAGTAAAAGTACGATAATCAGGAAACGTAATGATCATGTATCCTTTCGAATCTGCTCACTCCGACAAGAAAAGAAAAGGAAATAGAATTAGATATTTTTTTTAAAATGAAGCAATTGATCAGGCCAGGAAGAGTACTGAAGCATGAGTTAAGTTGCTGCAAGTAGGCTCAGTTCACCAACTCGCAACCGATCCGATCACTACTCATCAGTCAACTTGACACGTCTCTAAAAGCTTTTGTTAAGATGGCCATATGCTAAAAGTCCCTCCTCAGTGGAGGTTCCACTGGGCAAAGCTTTCCCATCTTACATGTTCCATATTGCTCCCCAGTTTTTTGAGCTATTCTAGCAACAAGTGCCACATCTGAGTGAGTCTTCTCTACAGGCTGTCACATATAAGTTCCTGGGCAAGAATATGCATTGAATCCAAACACAGTCAAGCAACTTATCTGGCTCAATGAATTGTTCTATGTTTTTCACAACTCAGCATAGGCAGCAATTATAACCCACTTCTTGAAGCATTTTCAAAATGTTTCTCGGTTAGTTTTGGAGCTCAAATCCAAGTCATATGTAACTAATAATAATTTCAAAACCAGTTCAAAAAGCTGCAAGACAAAATCTCCAATTATAATAAACATATATTGGGTATATCACCCAACCCATGTTTTTTTTGCATGTCAAAAGAATTGACACATACCTCTGAGGCGTTTCATGGTCTTGAAAACCCCTTGAGATCTTCAGGAGACCATCTGTAAGCAGATCCCCACCACTGCCACACCAATCATGCTCCCCCATCAACGATGGGACTCTACTTTACAGATATGGGTAGAGTAAAGATATTGTAGTCTTTTTTTCGAAATATGTACCCATATCTGTAACGCGCGCACTCTACTTTAACCACTTTGGTTTATTTTTTATTTTTTGTGGGCCGTGACGGTATCGGGCGGGCGTAAAGTTTTTAATTTCAAAGCGTTACGGTACGGAGGGTGGGTATTCAATATCTTACTGGTAACGGGGGAATCTACTTTTTTGGCTTGGGGCCCAAGGCGGCTAAGGCCTTCCCAGCCGCGGCAATCGCGCAGCCACATGAGGCTGCTCACTGAATGAGCCATGGTTATGGGCGATAAATTGCCGCGGTTGCTGCTACACACATCTGCAGCAGCAGAGAAGAGTCGCTGAAACGGAAAAACCCAAAGTTATTCCTGTTTCAGCGAATCATCCATGGCATTGGGACCTCCACCAACGGACCCAAATACATACTCACAAGAAAAAAAAAGCAGTCACGGAATAGCAGAATCATGTAGCAGGATGAGACGAAAAGGTGCAGGAAGGTGTGAGTGGGATCAGTTTAGAAAAAAGCCCCTGCCGAACACTGAATGACCTGAAGCCGCCGTGGTGAGAATTGCCGGTCGGCGCAATACAACCGGTGTCTCAGTGCTCATCAGTCGGGTGGTAGGCAGGTGGGACTTGGTTAAGTTACAAGCTGCTCAGTGATAGAAAAAACTCTACAGTGTTGGAACTGGATACTGCAAAGTTGCCCGCTCAAAGTGATGCAAGCAAAGCCGAATTAATGTCTCATCAAGATCACATCGTAGAATACTATGATGTACTTTGATTGTTGTTTGGTTTGACCTGATTCTAATTTTAGGGAGCCTGAAGTGACAAAACAATAGCAACTCTGCAAACTGAAGGGGGATTCGGACAACAATTTCTCGTTTGGCATAGATGAGGCACTAAGATGCTATATGGAGAAAAAAGGGGTTGATCAAGCATGGAGAACAAGGAAAAGAATGGTTGGCCAAAAGTCCAAAACTCGACTCGACTCGATAGGATTTACAAAACCGCTTCGAAGACGTGGCCGCTGAACGCAGTGATGAGCAGGGAGGTTGAGAAGTCAAGCATAAGTTTCCAAAATGTCTGCACTCTGGCAAAGATTTAGTTGTGTATGCACACCAGTTCTCTTCCTCAGCGTTTGCAGCATGGGGGGTTCAGAATTCCATTGCGGCAGTGACAACCGGAGGACGTTACGGTTTCCAGTCTCCCAACGAGTGAGGCCGTAGTAGCCCCTTGTAAGAAGAGTAAGCTAACGACTGCGAGAATCTTGAAGACAGTTGGCATTTCGAAGACT
Organism: Puccinia brachypodii; assembly: GCA_019395275.1. Classification (NCBI taxonomy): domain Eukaryota; kingdom Fungi; phylum Basidiomycota; class Pucciniomycetes; order Pucciniales; family Pucciniaceae; genus Puccinia; species Puccinia brachypodii. The sequence continues at coordinate 10,075 of LUKR01002187.1, forward strand.
TTTGGTGATGGATAGATGGGTATGTGACTGGCTACGGCAGTGTATTTTTTGAGTGATGATAGGAAGATCGTAATGGTCGTGGGTGTGAGTGAGGTACGGCCGGACCCGCCAGTAGCGCTGGGTATTTATACTCATTCTCATTCCACTCGGACATTTCTTTCCGGCGTGATGCAGTGCAAGGCTCTCGCGCCCAGCTGAATGTGCTCAGGTCATTTGTTGAAAACG